>JAVQJF010082430.1:0-10317 GCA_036023855.1 Gadopsis marmoratus | reverse complement strand
TCTGTCTCCTGAACACAGACTGGAAGCTGGTTCCACAGGAGAGGAGCTTGGTAGCTGAAGGCTCTGGCTCCCATTCTACTTTTAGAGACTCTAGGAGCCACAAGGAGCCCTGCATTCTGTGAGCGCAATGCTCTAGTGGGGTAATAGGGTACTATGAGCTCTTTGAGATATGATGCTGCCTGAACATTGAGGGCTCTATAGGTGAGGAGAAGGATTTTACATGTAGCCAGTGTAGAGATGCTAATATGGGAGAAATATGATCTCTTTTCCTGGTTCTTGTCAGTAAACGTGCCGCAGCATTTCGGATCAGCTGGACTTATTGGAGCTGCCTGATAACAGGGAGTTGCAAGAGTCCAGCCTTGAGGTAACAAATGCATGGTCTAATTTCTCTGCATCTTTTTGAGACAGGATGTGCCTGATTGTTGCAACGTTGCACAGCTGAAACAGGTCGTCCTTGAAGTTTGTTTTCTATGTTGTAACACAAGGTGCAGGATTTTCTGTCTGCTTTCTGCCTTAATTTTCTCTGCTGACAGCTAATCATGTCATCAGTGAATCATGTCTGAAATTAAATAACACGTTGCCTCTTAAAGGAGGATAATTTCTGTTTGTTTTTGGTGATAATTGCTTGAGTCTTTAGCCTCAGGAGAGTTGCAAGGCATGCAACCGCTGCGCAAAAATACTGCATCAGCAACTGCTGCTCCAGATGTATGAAACGGGAGTCAACATGGTTCAAAATTGATCATTATATAGAGGATAATATTTGTAAAGCCTTCAAGGATCTCTTTCATACCCCTGTAGACAAAACAAAATACGGTATTGTACGTGACCTACAGCCCAAACCGTTAACACTTTTTGATTCTTGTTCCTTTCCGATCCAGGCAACAAGTGTAGGTTCACAGAGATAAAGACAGACGGGTAACCGGACTCTGCTGGTTGTGTTGGAGTGCTGTTTTTTGTTTTTTTTTTTGAGGCACAGTCAGATGATTCTTTCATAATGCCCAGGGTTAGTTGGGTTAATCTTTAAAAGTTCGGTTTAGTCAGCAGTTGATAACAAACAGTAGAGAAGGATGGTGGTGTGAGTCCAGCATGTCTGGCTCTGAGCTCGGTGTGGTTTGGATTCTTTTGGCAGGGTGGGTGTCACATGAGGAAAAAGAAAAGGCTTTCAAGGCACGTTTGACCGCTTAAAAGGGTCAGTTCACTCAAATTACAAAACGAATAATGTTTTGTCACGCACTCATTGTGATGTCTAGCTCTGCAGATAGCGTCTGTTTTTGTGCCTATGTTTGGAGATTTCTGGAAGTTTGTTTGTGGCACTCAAGGTATTGAAAAAATTACATGGAAAAACCTTCAACAGCAGTATGACTGTCAGTAAACGATGATCTAGAGACCTCACTGTTAACAGTTTTCACTGGAACTACTTTCTACTGACCTTTAGGCACAGATATATCAGACGTTGGGCACATACAACTGAAAATAGCTGTACGATATACCACTAGGGGTATGTGAGAAATTTGGGTGACCTAACCTTATTTACCACTAGGGGTATGTGAGAAATTAGGGTGACCTAACCCTATTTACCACTAGGGGTATGTGAGAAATTAGGGTGACCTAACCCTATATACCACTAGGGGTATGTGAGAAATTAGGGTGACCTAACCCTTTAAACAAATATTTTCGTCATTTTGGGAAATATTACTTTCAAAGGTAAAATAAATCCACATAATAGCACCTTTATCTGTTTCCAGTATTTATGCTAAGCTAAGCTAAGCTAAACAGCTGTTGGCTGTTGCTACATATTTACTCTTGGCAAGAAAGTGAGCAAATTTCCCAAAATGTCGAACCATTCCTTTAAGGATGTCAGCTCAAATGGCCTGTATACATCTGATTAACCCGTCTTCTGTCCATCTTCCTCTCTGCTCCTCCAGTTGTGGACCCATATGGCCAGTCCTCCTCCCAGCCCCCCGCGGCCTCTTTGGCTCCGACCTCACCTGACCTGCTGTCAGCTCCTCCATTACGGCGACGAAAAGAGCGCCCCCAGGTCCTGAACCTCTCTGAAGCAGAGATGGCGGGCGTCCTGCGGCCCAAACCAGGGCGCCTGGACAGCCCCAGCAACCGCTACGCCGGCGACTGGAGTGGCTGCGGCGAGAGCTACTTCCCCTGCGACACTCTGCTGCCTCCCAGCAAAGAGGAGGCGGACTATGATGACGTGCCCTCCGAGGATACAGAGGCAGCTGAGGAGGAGAAGCCCGAGGCCACAGAGGAAGATGAAGGGCAGAAGGTCACAAGCCCTGAGTCTGATCCTGCTGAGCCGGAGCATCCTCCGAGAGAGGAGGCGGTGCAGGAGGAGGAAGAGGAGGAGGAGGAGGAGGAGGATCAACTACAGAGTGAGAGTTTAGGCAATGGGCAGCCAATAGAGGACAAGGAGGAGGAGAGGGTGTGCGACCACATCCTGCCCCCTCGTCTGCCCAAAGAGCACACCTACCAGGCTTATATGAAGATCCAGGATATCAGCCCCGTGCTGAGCAACAGGGTCAACCTGAGAGACCTGCAGGAGAGCATCGACACCCTGATCGGAAACCTGGAGAGAGAGCTCAACAAGAACAAGCTCAACGTCGGATACTGACTCCTACTCACACACTGATGAAGCCTGATGAGGTTTGGGAGACTTTCTTTACTGATCAAGGTGCTTCAGGATACATCCACAGTGTTTCCATGGAGACCCTGTGACGTCACCATGGCGGCGTGGCGCGGTGCTGCTGTAAAGACCTAAAGGATGAGATGAGAAGAAAAGTAACGGGGCACTTCTGGCATTTGTACCTTACACGTTGACATTCCGTTATGTTTTCATTTTCTTCATGTTGTTGTTGGTTTGTTTGAGTCCGGTTCCGTGTTCCGTGTCGTTATTGTTGTTTCTCTTCTTATTAGAAGAACCCATTGACCCCTCAGGGGTTTAAAAGGTGCCTTAATTGTGTGAAGGTGGTACGTCAAAAGGAAAATCCACCCTGAAATGAAAATGTCTCGCCTCGTATTGATCTTGACACAGCTTTGACCAACCAACGTGATGTTATGATGCTATGAAGAGTTGTTTTTCCATCTTTTAGGAGCCGTGGATCCACCCTGGGCACTGTGGGGGCGCCACTCATGCCAGCTTTTAATCGGTGATACTGATGCCAACATTAGTAGAGCAAAGTTACCGAGTCACTTTTAAAAATTGACCATTTTCATGCCAAAACAATTAAGCATTGATTTCCAACTGAAATATGTAATTAGGTAATTAAATTAATTAAAAAATGTACCAATAAAACACAAGCATCCTGTTGGCTCTGCGTTCAAAGCAGGCCCAGTGTTATTGACCAGAACATAATGGAATACTATGTTACTGCGGTCCGTGAATACGGTGTTTGGTAAACCAAGATCATAGGAGGAATATGTGTGCATTCTGTTTTTGGGTGGATTTCCTTTTCAAGGCAGCAGAGAGCTTTTGTTTGTTGAGGTATGAAACACTAAATGTACAACAATAATGCACTTATGAGGCAGGCAGCAGTGGAGATTGTCTTTGTAGTTCAGAAATTCTGGCCTTGTTGTGGCTCTGCTCACAGAAAGCTGTACAGTAGAAATGTGTTTGATATCAAGCAGGCAACTAAAAACTGTCATTTGGCATCATGTTCAGTTTAACATCTTGACTACAGAAGAAAAATTAGCCTTTCTGGCTAACTGGCATATTTTCAGAAGTGTTTTTAATATGCACGGTCCCTGTCAAAGTAATAATAATAATAATAAGATTTTGGGAAATTTGCTTATTTACTTTCTTGCCGAGAGATGAGAAGATTGATACGACGCTCATGTCTGTATGCTGAACACGAAGCGAGAGCTAGAAGGCCGCTAGCTTAACTTTAGCTAACGTCAGAGGGGCACCGATCTTTTCTTCGCCCGAAAAAACAAAAACAAAGGCAAATAAGAGGATTTTCTCAAGATGTCAAAGCATTCCTTTTAAAAACCAACACCCAGTCGGCCACCTTTCTGCGTCGCCCAGTTTTTGGAACGTGCGTTCCAAAAAGCCGCCGCCCAAATGTGAAGCACAACTTTCGGAGCAGCGGTGGAAACTGTTGGCGGGCGTCTTCGGTTAGTTCGACATAGCTAGCTAGCTGCCTAAATTGACAAAGGACGTTTTCAGCAATCCAGGGATTCAGAATGATCAGTATTTAACCTATATGTATATAATTATATAAATGTATTCGGAGTATATTATTTTTTACGGCTTCTATTTCAATGGTGTATTTAAATACTTCTGATGACCTCATAGTGTTGACTTGTAGCAATAGTCGCTTCCCCCCCTTCGAGCTACCTGTACACATCTTAATGTGCTGGACTAATGGTACAACTCTGGCTGTAAAATATATGACACAATCATGCTGATATTGTTATTTTTATTGTGTATATATTAGACGTTGCTTTTGTGTCTCTGGTGGACTAAGCTGTGTGTCCATGATTTTTGGTGTTTTTTAAGGTACTGAACGTTGTTGCATGGTCAAAAGCTTTACTGACATAAACAAGGCCCCCGCTCTCATCTGCCTTTCTATTTGATATTTATGTGCAAAAAGACTCATTTTGCGACGCGTTTGCTCGTTTGTTCGTCACCGTGTTTCTCCAGTAGACGGACGACTGCACTGGTCGGGCTTCTCTCCAGAGGACTTCAGGTCAGACAGCGATTCGGTTTGGTACACTGCTAAAAATAGTTACACATTTTGTCATAAACACACAGTACATCCGCCATTATTCTAGAATATGTGCTGTGGCAAAAATGTTCATCTCAAATTGTTATATACAGTCTTGATTCTTTAAATAAATGGAACAAATATGACAATTCTTCTCGTGCAAAAACACTGAATAAGTGAAACCCAGAAAGAGACACTAGACCGATGTTAAAAATGAATGACCCCCAACCTCCTACGTGTTCACCGTCCCGCTGCTTCATCGTGGAGCCGGTGCTGTCGGTCTGAGCAGGGTTCCTTTCCAACCATCTGTCTGCACACAGAACAACCGGGGCCTCGCTTACGGAATAGAAACCTAACGTGGTGCATTGCCTGCAGTTCGATCTCATTTGGATTTTTTGGAATTCTGACATGGATCTCTGCCGGCAAACATGTAAAAGATCTAATTTGACAGATGTTTTTGTGAGGACGCGCCCTGGAACACTCTTCCCGTAGTTTTCCTCAGTTGTGGCTGATTTGACAGTCAGGCGTTCCTGTCTGTTTTAGCGTCCTCTCAAAGGTGTCGGTAAACGCCTGAACACTTTTTTTGTGTGTGTTGCATCTTAGACGGTTAATCTTTCTGTCTAGTCCTTTTGTCCTTTGGAGAGAAAATGTCACATGGAAAGCATCACTAAATAAAACAAAAAAGTGCTTTGTATTGATCCTGAGAAATGTATGGTCATAATAAAGTATAATATTTTACATTCATATGTGGATTGTTTGTCTTTTTCTTTTTGCCAGTGATAGAAAATCCATCATTGGCTCTTGGATTCAGCTCTAATCTGTGAAGGATGTAACTGAGCTTCAATCTCACATTTCCTTATTTTTGACTACATTAATAGCACATTCCACGACAAATCAATGGTTTTTAGTTGCAATATCTCCTTTCACTCCACACGGACTGAATTTTTTCTCTCTCGTGACTTTAGTGACTAGAAGCTCCCAGAATTTAACGCACATTAAATCTTACCTTGAGCTAAAGCTTCACTATCGCTGGAACAGGATTTTACAGATCCGACTATGCAGCTGCCTAAACAAAGAAAACACATTTGTGTGCTAAAGAACACCAACATATCTGGGTTTGCACAGTCAGAACAGTAAATCTTCTTCAGGTAACATCCTTCCACTCCTATGCACATGCCTGGAATTCGTTCATAAAATACTTTGCTATGACAATTCTTTGCAAAGACACGTGGTGTGCTGCATCGTATCACTCCTGTTGAAATTACTTTGACACTGCAGCCGACACTTTCTCACACACTGTCTTTTGTTTTGTTGAGAACCTTTGGGAAAAGATGACCTTAACTTCAGAACACTGGACTCTTGTGTTGTTCTGTAGATTCACCTCTCTGCTGTGGGGACATTGTAAGACAGCCTCGGCAGAGTACAGATAAAAAACACAGGGAATTGCCCTTGTTGGTTTGCGGGAATCTCCCAGAACGACTTCCAGCTTCAGGGACATTCCCAGGACGCAGCTGCATTTAGCCTTCCAGTAAAATCCACTGCTGGAAGGTCGCATATTCACTGTGGCTCCAACCACTGCCAGGAGCACTTGTGAGATACATACAATAAACCTAAACCTGGAACAATGCGTACCACAGGCAGTGCTCCAAACTGTTGCTGAAAGAGTTAAATGCCATTTCAACGTCAAGCATTTTTCCAAAATGAGATCTAAAATCAGGACCGTGAAAACTGCGCCCAAGCGGCTCCAGCTGAGTTGATACACATCTCTGGCAGTTAGCATGAGAAGCCAGAGCAGCCGCAGGCCTTTCAGCACTAAATGGTTTTAAGTCTTGTTTGATGTCACTACTGCAGGTTCATGTTTTTATGGTCTGCCTGCGTCCTGCAGCCCTGTTCTACTATAAACCCGCTGAACGTCAAGAAAGTACAAACATCTACCGGCACTAAACCCCGTAAACATTCAGACTGGAGTTTTGTGGCGACGGAGCCAAATATTTGACTGACAGTGTAAAAATGCATACAATTTTAAACCGGAGAATAATGTTCTTTTCAGTCTCAAGTTATTTTGGATGTTTCACAACAGAAAATTATTCACCCAACGTATAATATTTACTTCTCACATTTTAAATTCCACCTTAAAACATCTGGAAGAAAGGTTTTATATTTAGACTCAGGTGCTGACTCTTAATGTGCCTTAAAGTGCCTATTTCAAAGTACTTCATCCATGTTTGTCTTGCAAAGCGCTTCTCTCAGTCCCAATAAAAGCAAGAGTGAAATCCCATATGAAGACGGAGGCAGACATAATAACACAGAGTGTGTTTGGATAGTCAGGGTCGCCACATGATATCAGGCCGTCTGTCGGAGTGAACTGAGCTCAACTTTTGTTCATTTCTAATTTGGGAGAGAGAAGAAATATGGGTCTCTTTATGTAAACATCCTTGACAGCCACCTGCAAAGTGAAACCAGATCTTCTCTCCCCTTCTTCTCCCCTCCTCTGTTCCCTTAATCTCTGCTGACCTTTGAGTCAGTATCATGGCTGCAAGTCAACCAGCCAGCCACAAAAACACATGGTCTTTGTTTCAGACTCTTTTCTTTTTTCTTCTGCACAGTGTAGTGTTAACAGTGACAATAAAAACTATAAAGGTCTGGGGCGATTGGACCTTTGGTCAGCTTGCCTGCGGAGTGATGAGACGCCATAGCAGACATTTACAATCGTAAAGCTGTTGGTGATATCAATATATAAAATATCTGGTTTCCTGATTTAGTTGAGCTGCACTATTTCAGGTAAGTAACATCTGCTGCAGTGATCACAGGACGACACTAATACGCGCAAAATCACCACATGCTTTTAATATTGTGCTTCGTGTAAACCTTACTGTGTCCCATGGAAATGTTATACAGGATGTGGAAATGACGAATCCATTGAAAACACCGAAATCACCTCCCTCCTGATTGGCCTTCTGCAGTTGGCTGGTAGCTTATTTAAGTCTCTATAGTTAGAAGGTTAGAAGGTACAAATAAAGTCACATTCAGCACGTTCAGTCCTTTTGAACAGCTCTCATTGGACGTGTTCTGAGAAGCTCAGGCTGGTTAATGTTCTTCAGTACGTTCTACCTATTCACTCCTTATAAACATGGGCGAGATAAACCTGCGTAATCCTGGGAACCTTTACGCAGGTACCCTGGGCACGCATTCCATACGTGCAGTGCCCTTCAATAGAAGGGCTATTAAACACATTTTACCAAGGTCCAAGCCTTTCTGATGTGTTTTTTTGGGGGTCTTTTCTTCCCTTACGCTCCAGCCCCTGTACTTGGCAGCTCATCTGAGGGCTTCTTGACGCGCCGCTGACAGATCCGCCTGTTCTGAACGGCGGTGATGATGAGAGAGCAGACCGGAGGAAAAGGGGGGGGAGAAGATGGGGAGAGAGCGAGAGGTGAAAGTGAAGACTGGAGGGACGGAGAACACAGAGGAGCGGTGCTTCAGATCCTCAGGGGCCGGGCCTCACACACCGTAGGCCCTCTCCTCCCTGCCTCTTCCCTCCTCCACCTCCATTGCTCTGTCACTCAGGACGAGACTATTTCATTTTAATAAGGCTAATCTCTCCTAGAGGTAAACTGCTCATCACCCCCCCCCCCCCCCGCTCCTCCAGACGAGCACGATCTCCTTTCAGCACGAGGGACAGGATGACGGCGAGGGTTTGCTCCGCTTGATAGGAGAGAAAAATGTGAAAGGTGAGACTGAGAAGATGCCTTGACAGCAGCTGTGGTCGGGCTCACTGAGGCGATTTGGGCCTCCGTGGTTTGATAAGCTTGCAGGTGGCACAGCTTTTGTAGTGATTCACCCTCCAACCAGGCTGTAACATCATGCTGATATGAGGCGCGGCGATGACTTTGTTCTCCGCAGAGGAAGTGGAGTGACACCGTTGGTATTTTGGTGTAGGCCGTCGCCTGCCTCCTGTCAGCAGAGCGCTGTCCAGCTGTCAGCAGCAACGCTGCCTCAGGAGTCTTCTGGACAAGCTGTGGGAGCCTCTTTTATCAAAGGAAGGGTTACAGGGAATACGCTTTGCTTTCCTTCCTGCTGGGAGTTAGACGAGAAGAACAATGAGGCCACAAATATGAAGCCACAGTCGGCTGGTTAGCATAGCTTAGCACAAAGACTGGAAACAGGGGGAAACAGCTAGCTTGGCTCTGGCCCGAAGCTAACAGAATTCGCCTACTAGCACCCACAGCTCACTAATTAGCACATTATTTGTGTGCTCTAAGAACAACACAGGTGTCGTTTCAATTTCTATCACAGAAGCAAAGTTGTGTATGAATCTGAAGAAAGACAGTTCGCTGTTTCCATGGTCACAGGAGAAGCCTGAAGGCTTTTCCATTCGTTTGTTTTCCGATAGGCTAATAGTTTAGATGACAGACCCCACTCCGAGGTTACGGCATCTTGCTCTGGGTTTATGCCAAGATATCGTATGAAAAATGGTTGCTGATGGACTGAAATGACAGCACCTGAACCTGAGTTACAATTACTGTGTGTTTCCACACTGGAGCGCCTCCTGTTGATGAGAGCATCAGCCCTCCCTGCTGGGTTGAGTGAGAACCTCTGGTAAACTATATTTTTGTACAAGAACTCAAGAAGTACCTTGCAAAAGGACACATAAACACAAGGACAATAAAATATATAAATGAATAATTAAAAGTTGAGTGCTACAAAAGCACGAACTTCTAAATTGTGATCGACAGTATAAAGAGAAGGTGATATTTTAGATGAGCATGACGGTTTATTTTCAGTCGAGTGCTTCATTCTGACTTGAGGTTTTCTTACTAGTTTCACAGTTTAAAGAACACACACGTCCACACTTTGACAAAATAACGTTGACTCGTGGTCTATTTGCTGGCTTTTTTTCAGAGCTTTCAGCCACATCTCGTGGTTTTCATCAGCGGATGGAACTGCTCATGGAGCAAACTTACTCTTCTGATGAACACAGTGAGACACTGACAGCATCTAGAAAACTGCCAGTAAGCAGACTTTGACTTATTTATTTTGTCAAACAATGCTGAACATTTCTTTAGCCACGCTAGCGGTGATCCAGCCTGAATGTCTTAGAAACTATTGGATGGATTGCCATACAGACATTCATGGCCCCCAGAGGATGACCCCTACTGGCTGTGGTGATCCCCGCACTTTGCTTTCAATTTGATCATCCCCATCAGACCCAGCGAGGTCATTAGCAAATGTTAGCATGCCAACCGGCTACACTACGTTGGTGAACATAGTGGACATTATACCTGCGTAACATCAGCGTGTTAGCATTTAGTCCATAACATGAATCTCAGGGCTGATACCTTCACCGCACGTAGCAGTGTGTAATGTTGTGTGCAGGATGCTGAGCGTAAGACTAAAGCTGTAATTAACATTTTCTGTGAGGTTTAAATAAAGGTTCAGTCGACTGCTTTGCAGACATATTGGAAGTCGCGATGAGCTGAACTGAACGACGCAGACGCCCCGTTTGTGGCCGTCCACGTTTTGTATTCCCGACTGCACGCAGGACACACACACACACACACACACACACACACACACACACACACACACAGGCTGGGGGGGGGGG
>JAVQJF010082427.1:0-88670 GCA_036023855.1 Gadopsis marmoratus | reverse complement strand
GTCTTCAACTCCGAACAGGTCTCAGGACTCAGCTGTCGATCAAGGATCGGTTTTGAAAGTGACCAATCATAAGAAGGCCAGTCCCTCCCTTGGTCTCCGCCCCCAGACTGTCAAAAGTCTCCACATTCGAGCAGAATTCAGCTTCGCGAGCGTAAGTCACTTCTACACACGCGCGCGCAGCTCTCTGCTGCTCGCAGCTGCGAAAAAAGCTCTCGGTTGTTGAATTTGTACGCGAGGACATATATTTTGTGCGCGGATGTATTATAATTTGCTCGGGTGAATGTTTTATCGTGCGCGCGACTTTAGATATAAATCTAACGCCATACTAATTTCTTTAGGTAGCAGTCCTTATCACTAAATAAACTGACTGGTATGTGGCCATGATATATCAGTCAGGTAAATCACCAATCAGCTGGTGCTGTAGGTGCAGCTTCTCCCTGTTCTTTTAGATCAGAAGAATAGCTAAAAGGTGATAAACAGACATTGAATATGAAGTCTTAAAACAGATCAAACAAAAGCAAAATATTTCTTTTTTCCTGCCATTTATAATATAATATGCCATTAATGCCTGAAGATCAGATTTTTCTTTTTCTATTGTCATAATTACTGGTACGTTTTAACCCAAGAGATTCATGGGATCACAGCACTCAGCTCATCGGGGAGTGAGCTAACCTCTCTCCTCCATCCCACTCTAAAATGGCCCATAGGTCTATACTGTGGCATAGTTAATGGAGTGTGCCTACATGAATTATTAGCAGTGCTTACATTCCCTTTATGCTCGCCATCCTATTGATATTCAACCCTTAGCATACCCATGGGTATGTGGGCGAATTTGTACACATCAGGATGAATTGCCCTTATCACATACATGCTGGTCTCTCTGAGATAGTGTGGGATGAGCTGACTATGTTGAATAAAAAATCTGACTTACAGAAAACAAAGTAAAATACAAAATATACATTTCCTTCCCACAGTAACAGTCAACAGATCTGAATTTAAGTGCTGCTGACAACAGTGAATTGTGACAATGCACCACTCTCAGTCCTCCAGTTCTATGAGTTTACACTGCAGGGACACCTTGAGGTGTACATTATTAAAGCATACTCGGATTTATAACATCATCTTCAGTGGGGAGTAATCCACAAGGTAAAATCAATGGCCAAAAAAACAGCATCCACAATCTATAAAACAGCTCCTCTCTTGCAAAGTGCTTGTAAACCTTTTTGCGCTATCATTGTTGGACTTGGAAAGATAACTCTGGGGAGATTCACTTTAAGCAAAGAAAAAGAGGGAAAAGCAGCCACCTTGAATTCTTATAAGGGACATAAGGGAGTCATAAAGGAGCTCTTGCATTGACTTTCTCTCCTGGTGTGGTGGGACCTGTGACTAAATTGTTCCCAGTGTAATGTAATGCACTGGAACCAAATTATAGGAGTGTCCTCCCAAGGGTTAATCATCTCGGTAGCTCAAGTATTGATTAGGATGTGTGTGGCGGGGGCTGTTTGTGTACTTGAAAGATATAGAGACTCCAAAGCAGATGGCGACTCATTTACCACAGGCAAACGAGAGAGAAAGCCTTTAAGCCATTTCATGTAAACAGTCAGCCTGTAAACAGTCCTGAATTAAAGCATTTCTGGAGGTGCCAAAGACACCGCAGCATTGATTATGTAACTGACGGAGGAGCAGTGCTGGGCGTTCAATCATATATATCAGGTTGCTTTGCTTCCCGTCTGGATTTAGATTTCACCAGTTTGCAGCGATGCCACTTCGACCGAAAGAGAATGTAGGCAAAATTAAAATAAATGAATCTCTCCAAAGCTAAGAAAATGTATTCAGTGCGAACTTCAAGGAACCAAGAGAGTAATGAGCAGAAATGTATTCCCATACGTAATCATGAACATTTGGTGATAATTGCAAAGGATTTTTTTTTTTCCCCCGAGTGTAGAATTGTGAATGTAGTTGCTTGTGTACAGGGTAGACAGCATGGTGATAAAGTGTTCTAACTATCCTGGCTTTAATAGCAGCTCCGAAATGATGAATGTGTGAAAATGTATGATATTAAAATTAGTTAAAGCAATTTTGCCTCCTCCCACAGCGCTCTCGCTCTCTACTCTTTACCTTTTTTTCTCTGTTTTTCCATTAATTTTGTTTTTCTCTCCATTTCTCCCTTTTCTTCACCCCACTTTTGCCCTTTCCTCCTGTCTTTCCAAACAATCTTCTCTTTGTGCTGCCAGCCAATGTTTTCTCGCTTTCTGACTCAGTCAGCTCATCTCCCCTCCAAGGGCTTTGGGCATGCAGGTCCTCAGTCTCCTTAGCCTCTGTGGTTCCCTGTCAGACTGTATGAAAATGAATTTCTATGGGCTGTTAATATCTGTCATCATGACGTAGATGCCCACAATGACAGCGTTGGTCTTTGCATTAACCCCTATGAAGGTATTATTGGAGCAAAACAACTGAGCACCTGTGACAGTGGAGTTTGTAGTTGTAGAAAATAGCCACACGAGTATCAGTAAATTTGAAGCCACAGAGAAAAATGGCTTACAACCTGTAGAATTGTTTTCTCTCCCACAAACACAACACAGCAATTTCTTCATTGCAGGTGCACAAATCCTGCACTACGAATCACAAATTAAGAAACTCATACATTTTTAACACATTTTTGCCACAGTTGCTGCAGTGAATATGCTGCAAAATGCATTCACACACGTGAAGTCATGAACAAAACTTGCACGTCCGCAAATCAGTATGCTTTAGAGGTATAATATTTGCTCTATTAAAGCTACAGAGAAGTAATTTGGTATCTTGCTGGGCATTTGACCTGTAGTGCGGTTAGAGGACAGTGTTAATAAACTGATGAGAGGTCAGAACGGTCTGGACATATGGCACTCAGTGCTTAATCACAGTGATCTAACATTGCATCCTCAGGGTTTTCTTTTTGTGCTGCACACTCCACGGGCCACTCTTTAATTACAGTCTAATACACAAGACTTGTGTGTGTAGACCTTTACTGTTTAACTAACTGTGCCAAATTAATGGTAATGAGATGCATGGCAGAGAAAATGTGATACTATGCACTGCTATTAACATACTTCTTCTTGATGAGCCATTAGAATATAAAATTCTATTTTGGTAACTGGGAAGTGGAGGAGGGGGCAGTTTGAACTCTCTAAAAATCCTTGTAGCACTGCAATGATTTTCTTTTTCATTAGAAGTAAATCTGTGGCGTTCCCTTTCTCAAGAGTATAAACTGAGTTTTGTGCCCAAACTATTCTTAACTCAACACCCAGCAGGGCACATTTGAGCTATTTCTGTTCTTATGCTAATTTGCCAGTAATTGTTGAAGCCACACACAGACTTAGTAATTCAAGTGTCCATTTTAATGTGCCCTTACAGTAACAATTTCTATTTCCAGCGTGTCAGCACCTCTTGGCAGAGATGGTATCTTTAAAAAGACCCTCTCAACATTCATTACAGCACACAGAGTCACTGAAATAAAACATCTTTTTGTACAGCCAAAAGCAACGACCGTACTGACAATGTTATTTCACAACACTAAGTATTGACATATTGTGTAGAAAACTGTACCGCAAAGTAATCTGCTTTTGTCCAATAGACACTGAATAGATCTTGACATTCAGCAGATATGAATTTGAGATTACATTGACTGATTATTCTAAAAGACTTAAATACAAACTTTTAAGCTGAGATGTAAATTCAAGGTCAATTAATACAAGTACATTAGAAACTTGCTGACATTAGAAACCTTAAGTCTCATTGTGGTAATATCAACAGTAACGAAATGAGCTCTTTGTGAACCTGAAGAGTACAGGGAACTGTCTGTATGCCTAATGAAGAAAAACAGTCCCCTTCTAAAGTAACTAGTAATTATCATTTCAATTACGTACAGTATTTAAGTCAATACGCTTTCCAACCCTACTTTTGTATCATCTCTCCTTTGAAACCCACATTAAACTTCAGCAAGGTGAGTTAAATGTCCAGCTATCACTGTCCTGAGGCAAGGTAGTCAGTCAGCTAGTGATGCCTTAGCTAGGCTCTTACCAGTCATGTCCATGTGATCAGTTTCAAAGTGATAGCACACACTCAGAATGATGCACGACTCATTACTGCCATGGCAGTAGCTGTTCCTCTCTCCTTCTGCTGTGTTTTCCTGTTGTTTTCCCCTCCTCCCTGTGTTCCTGTTTGTTCCAGTCTGTCTCTTTGTGTTTGTGGGCGTGTTTTTGTCTCGGGTTGGACTCCGGGTTCCTGCTCCAGCCAATTATCCTGCGCAGCTCTTGCTCCTCCACTAATCACCCCTGCAGATGCTCTTATGCCAGGTACAACACTCCAGTCGTCGCCAGATAGTTCCGTTCGCCAGCGTGGCCACTACGTCAAGGACCCTCTCTTTTCTAGTCTGCTTCTCATGTATTCCTGTGAGTAGCTCTGGGTTCCCTGCGCCTCAGGTCCGTCTATCGCCCGAGCTCCAGCTTGCCCACCCTCCTCCTCATCTCCTCGACTCCGGTCCAGCCAGCTCTGACCTGCCTGCCTCTGCTCCTACATCCACTCGGATATCCCTGGCTCCTCACCCTGACTTCTTCATTCATCAGCCATCCTCTCCCCACGCCACTCCGCTGCAATAAACCTTTTATAGTTTGAACTTTCGGGTTTCGTGTTCTGCTTTTAGGGTCGCCATTCTGCTTAAAAATTACAGTTACATGGGTGAAAGATGGGGGCAGGGTTTGATCCCATAGAAGACTCAAACTACAGGCACTGGTAAGCTCAGATATTGTATATGAAATCATGAAGTGATTTGAGAGCCTCTCTATACACAGGTGTACTAACACTGTATTTCTAAAGTCTTTGGTATGTTGCGTTACTTAATCCTCCTTTGGGGAAAAGCAAAGTCTACAGGATCATCGTTACATTCTTCACCTGACATATTTTTGTGATCAAATCATTTGTAGCACTGGCACTGAAGTTTTACCTATTCAGAGAGCCGGCTGAGAATTAATGTCAGGGACCGTGCACATTGTCTGAATCCTGAAATGGCCTAAAGAGCAGTTTGGATAGAGCCTTTATATGCATTTTCATTTATTAAAATGGTTGCAGTGTTACTTTTTGTTCACCGTCCTATAAAATGTTACATGACTGTAAAGCAGGGCACGGGTTTCCAAATCCCGAACTCGTTTTATTTTTGCAGGCTAATACACAGTAAGGGCATCAGAGGAGGCTTCAAACTACATACTCAGACAGGCATGCTTCAAAATTTGTTTGATTTTCTCACTTGACAAAGTACAGGTGTTCCGTTGCCACAGTGACCACTAATGGTAATGAAGGACAAATTCAAATTCAACTTCATAACTGCCTAGACAGATATACGCTAATTTGATAGACTATTTTTAATTGAAATTAAATTTTTTAGACATCTGCCTACTCCTCAGAACCCTTTTCCCTTTTTACATATTGAATTGCCAATAACACAATGGAAGCTGCAACATGTTGTGGCAGTAACATTTAGTGATTTGTCTTTGTGTTCTATTTAAGAAATGACTTGAACAAATTTGTGCAGCAACATGTAAAGAAGAAAATGATCATCAGGGATTCTTTAACTGTTTTGTTAGCGGCATGTGAAAATGTGAGAGAATTGTGTCATATAATTTAAACAGAATTTCTGCAAATTGTGTTAAGTTTAAATTAAAAAGGCATTGTATTTGTCCATGTTCTTCATGTTACAGGATTACAACAGCACACGAAAGCAGCAACACGCTAAAGCACAGTGTATATTTGTATAATTGTACATAGGCAATTTAAAAAATGCCCAAAACGGCATTATTTCATAGGAAAGTTGTTTTCACACACATAAAGGAATCATAGTTCAGTTTGCTCACACAACAGTCTTCTAAATGCCAAACTAGAGACTCGCTTTTCTATTTTTTTTCATTTCCTGATCAGAAACCACAAAGTCCTTCTTGGAATGTAAGAGGTCAGTGAGCACACTGTATGTAGTGTGTGTTTGTGTATATCTGTAAGTATCAAAATGTGAATATTTTATAGCAGCGTGTAAATCGTTTTTGCTGCTAATTACATTGAACGGTCTGTTGTTTGTGCTGGTAGAATCAGGGGAGAAATGACTGCCAACAGTTTTGTTCTTACAGCTAGAAAAATGTTGGAGACCTGTTTTAA
The DNA here is from genome assembly GCA_036023855.1 of Gadopsis marmoratus. Taxonomy (NCBI): domain Eukaryota; kingdom Metazoa; phylum Chordata; class Actinopteri; order Centrarchiformes; family Percichthyidae; genus Gadopsis; species Gadopsis marmoratus. The sequence continues at coordinate 82,490 of JAVQJF010082427.1, read as the reverse complement.
CAAGGCCCACCATCACACACAGTATACTAAAGGTCTCCCACATCCCACATTTTTTAACTTTTGTGAAAGGAATAATAATTGGGTAGCAAGCTAAGCTCATTCCTCACCGTTTCCTGTTACTTGTCTAAGGCCTTAAATAACGAGATGTAGACAAATGTAAAACCTAATGAAACGGCCGCATTTAGTCAAGCTGCTCACCACAGAAGCGTCACCACGAGGGCACACACTGGATGTAATACTAGACTGAGAGTCCAAACATTTTTCAAACACTCTGATGCTGCTGCAAGTTAATCATTCCTTGTGTTTGTATTATTTGATTATTTCAAATAACACATGAAGTTTAACTTGTGCTGATGTGCATAAACCCAAACAAGAATAGGAAGCCTTATTGATTTGGATAATAAATTACAATTTAGATCTCATATTAGAATTATGTAGTAGGCTATTTGGCATAATGTTATATCTTGAAAGATAGATGAGAAATTCACTCCTATGCGGCTGTGAATGCACTAGATGGTTTCTTGGCCTCTATCTCTGTTAATGATGACAAAGAGATGGGAAGTCTGAAAGGCTTACTGTACTTATTGTGTGACTAATAGTTAGCAAAGATTATTTTATTGTATGCTGGGTTTACAGATTCACTCTTAAGCCCATATTTAACTCACAGACAATCTTCTACCAATGGTATTACAGAGCAAATGTCATGAATGCACCTAAAGGAATAGTTGAACATTTTGAGACAAAAATATGCTTATTCACGTTCTTGCTGTGAGTTAGGTGAGAAGATCGATACCACTCTTACCTCTGTAGGCTACAGTAAATATAAAGCTACCAGGTTAGCTTAGCACAAAAGCCTGGAAACGCATAGCCTGGCCCTGTCCAAATGTAACCAAATGAGCCTCTAAACAACCTCTGAAGAGCACTTTGTTGTATCTCATCTGTTTAACCGGTACAACATGTAATTATATTGTATATCTTGGCTGGTTGTACAGACTTCATGAGGTCTTATCGTCACTGTGAGGTTGCTAGGTAACCGGCAAAGACTCCAGGAAGTGATTGTGCCCACGGCTAAGAGATAGTCTAGCACCTAAATCTGGCTTGATTTTTTTACCATTTGGGCAGAGCTAGGTTAGGCGTTTCACCCTGTTTCCATTCTTTACGCGTTATGCTAGGTTAAGCTGTTGCTGTTGGTGGTACCTTCATATTTACTGTACAGATATGAGCATCGTATCAATGTTCTCATCTGACTCTCCAGGTAAAAACTGCACTGAGCTGATGATTGCGAAGATGCATTTTTAGATGCATAGCTTGACATGCACTTTTGAAATTATTGCCAGGATAGCATAATTCTGATAAAAACATAAGCAAAAGATATTTTTTGTTGTTGTTGTTGTTTGTTTGCTCACACTAGATAAGGAAGGATAAAAGGTGTCTTCTGCTCACTGCTGACCATTATAAGCCCTTGAACACAGATCAGATATAGGTGCCAGGACTGAAAAAACCTACACAGCAGAGATATTGCCCTTCAGACTGGTTATAAGCCTCTTTTAGCTGATAGCTCCTGAGGTGCACAGTGTTAGTAATGCCCCTTCAGAAACGCTATCTTGATCTGAAAAGGCATGCTGTGCAGACCTCTATCCCAACCTCGCCAAATTACAATGATAAGTCATAAAGAATACACTCATAAAAAGGAACGGGTTATTAATCAGCATCCCCCCACTGGACTAGTACCTGCAGAACTTTTATTAACTTTATTTTGAGCGCGTTACTCGTATATCACCTCTTTGGAATACACCATATTCAGAGGTGCAACTTAATTGCTTCCATATTTCTGCTTTGCCACAGAAAGACATTGATGAGGTGGTTTTAGTTGGTCTCTTAATAGAACTTCCCTCTGTCATTACCAGAGATTAACAGATGTGTTTGATACATTCATTACCTTACTGGCTCGGGGAAACTCCGAACCTGGTAGCCTTTTGCATGACAACCACACCAGACAAGTCTTTGGATACCAATGAAATCATTTAACTGGGGGAAATTGATGCTGTAAACAGAGCCACTGCTGCCAGATGGCATTAGGGGAATGAAAGGCAGGTAGTAATGCCTCAGGTCATGATTAAGCGGACTGCTGGATAAAGCACACTGCTGCAAATGCATGTTGCATCGTGATCAACAAATGCCAGGCAGCTCAGGAAGCATGCATTCCTTCCCAACAGGTTGCATGCTAGTGCGGATAAATACTGAGGATTTGTTGGACTTAATACATGTGTATTTGATGACTGCTGTAACCTAACAGAAACAGACTTTAAAGACATCCTAGTAAATTCTTTCAGTAAACATGCCAGTAATATATACCTTTGACCAATGTGTTGGTTGCTGGTAGATGTACTGGAGCTTTATCGCGCTTGGTATAACAACACAAACAGAACTTGGCCTAGAGCAAACTAGAGTCATCCACTGCGAAGATACATTTCTATCATCTACCGAGATGGAGAGCCTATTTCAGGCAGATGAATGACTGAGCACAAATGAAAGGAGACACATTCCAAAACAAAGGCAGAGTTTTCTCCAAATCCAGTATATCATACAGGTCAGCGCGGCCGTGACTCATATTCCAAATGTTGCCAAGGAGGGAACAAATGCTTAGAAGGAGAAAGGAGAGAGGTATTCTAATGCTACCGGCAGCACTGCCCTTAGGGATATGGTGAGGTATGTTAATTGATACATAAATCATAAATTATCACCATTCCTTAGACTGGGGAGAAAGAGCTTCATACTGAGTGTGTGTGTGCCTCCGTGCGTCCGTGCATGTGTATGTGTGCGCACAGATTTTCGGATGCCTCTGACATTGGAATAGAAGGAAGAGAACAAAAACCTGCTGGTCTCCTCCCATCCCTCGCCCTCCCTGCCCACACCAGCCCCCTGAGGAGGTGATCGGACGCGTCTGTTTCCCGCAGATAAAGGGCTGCTCACCACATCCCCAGAGCTGGGAGAAGCTGGCACTGAGCACACTGGCAGTCTGCTCATGTAACAGACCCCGTCACTGAGTCTGAGACTGACAGAGAGAGAGAGAGAGAGAGAGAGAGAGAGAGGGTGAGACAGAGGGGTGGGTGAAAGGGGCTGAATTAGATTAGAAAGGGTAGGTGAGATGTTTAAAGGGTGCAGTCTGGCTCTGCACCCAAAAAAAAAAAAAATTAATTTATAAAATTATGGAAACAAGTATTTTAACGAAACACAGAATCTTAACATTGAAATTCCATTGGGGGAAAAATGCTTTGCTTGCATCAGAGCAAACATACACACAGTCTGTTTATGTGGACCTCAGCCAGGTGGTGCAAAATCAATGTGCCTTCAAGGATAACGTGTTTCCACTAAAGGAGGTTGAAGTTGTCCTCCTGAATCGATTGCCACTTTTACAATGTCCATTAACTGTCATTTCAGATGATTCACTAAATTTGACAACACGGGTGGAGCTCAATAGCCTAACAAGTCCTCTTACCTTAACAACAAAATAGTTGTTTGTCTGTGCCCCCCAAAACAATCAATATGACAGTTTTTTCTTAAAAAAAACACACAAAAAGGAGCATTTTCTGAACTGCTACCTCTTAGTGGCTGAGTTACATTTAAAGAAAAAGTTTGACTTTTTGGGAAATAGTCTTATCCGCTTTCTTGATGAGGTTTAGAGGAGGACACTGATGCCTCTTATATGTCTGTAAGGTCAGTATGAAGCTAACACCAGCATCTGGTTACCTAACGTAGCCAAAGTCTGGAAACAGGGGCACACAGCTAGCCCTGCTCTGTGCAACGTTAACAAAAATACATCATGGTATCATTTATATGATGTGTTTAAATATGATTGAAGGGTCACAACGACAAGTTGCGATGTAGCATGGGGGGCGGGGGAGTGCCGGGCTATTTCTTAATTCAAGTCTTCGTGCTAAGTTGAGCTTGCCGCCTTCTAGCTTCAGCTTCATATTTACCGTAGCCTGTAGGCATGAGAGCGGTATCAATCTTCTTATGTAACTCTGGGAAAGCGAGTAACTGTGAGTATTTTCCAACTATCCCTTTAAGCAACTAAAGTAAATCCATGCGATTAGGGTTAGGGAAACGTCTCACTCATTGCTAACATATCAACATTAACTATTGACTGGAGACAGCAAGATAACACGTAAATGTGTTTAAGTCACATATTTTAAGCGTTTGAATAAATAAATGTTCTTTTTTGGTGAGGAAACTACATAGCTATAGGCGATGCAAAGATGAAATAAAAACCAATATTGATTACTAAAATAAAGTGTAAATGGCTATACAATGCAGTCTAGCATAATTTCAACACATTAAAGTGTAATGGCATTAATCTTTAATCTTTTAATTAGTATCCCATTTAAAGGCTTCTGAAAAGTACCTTGCATCTATCCTCAATAATCTGCTTCCTAATTAATTTTGTTAGGTGAGCAATCTTTCCCATCTCTTCACACCTGAATGCATGCTGGAGGCACATGAATCAAAATACAGGTGAACACAGAAATGCCCTCGTGGCTCCACACACACACACACACACACACACACACACACACACACACACACACACACACACACAAACTCACTGAGACCAAGCTCAATATCAGTCTGTGTACAAGCTTTCCACTACAACCTCTCTGCTTTCATTTTCCCAAATGTAGCCTGCCCTATATGCTCCACCACAGGGAATATCAATAGACCAACTATAGTATTCAAAGAGATCAATACAGTAGAATATGGTTTCTCTCTCTGTGTGTCTTTGTCTTTGTCTCTCTCTCTCTCTCTCTCTCTCTCACTCTCTCTTCCTCTTCAGATACCCCAAAACACTAAATTAGAAGTTTAGTGAGCAATGGTCTGTGTGACCCAAATAAGAAGATTCCATTGTATTTGGGTTGAGGCTGTTGGAGTTTTCAGATGTATGAAGAATAAATCCTCTTCACAAGTGCCACTGACTTGCAAACCTTAATTATTAATTCACTTTGACTGCAATATTTAACTTTCTGATTCTCAGCGATTGGCTCCCTGAATCAGGTCTTTAGAGAGAGACAGAGACAAAGGGCCAGCTACTGGATAATCAAAGCTAACACAAGCAGATTTTTATTCACATTAGTGCACTGAACAATTTATTATGTTTGTTGTTCATTAAACATGACTCACTGCTTTCCACAGAGATAATGCCTGTTTAATGTATACGTTCAGAGATATGTAAAGAAACATGTTCTCTTGACTTTTCATGCATTAATATAACAGTACACGTTGGAGAATCAAGGATTCTTGTCTTTGATCGTCTTTGTAATTTTAGCATTTTTAATTCACTTTAAACCGTTTACATTTTTTAATACTACTGTAATTAGTTCCAGTTTTTTAAATCTATCACAAACTTGAAAGAAAACAGTATTAGATGCCTATATTTAACCATTGCCTAACCTTCTTTTATGGCAAACAAGCAAATTTGGTGTGCACTTTGTTCTGTAATCACACTAAGATGTAGTGTAAAATTATCCAATTCAATTCAATTCAGTTTTATTTATATAGCGCTATATCATAACAGAGTTATCTCATAGCACTTGTTAATATAGAGCAAGTTTAAACCAACTCTATATGTATAGACCCAACATCTCCACCATGAGCAGCACTAGGCGACAGTGGCAAGGAAACACTGCCTTTTAACAGGCAGAAACCTCGAGCAGCACCAGGCTCTGGGTGGGCGGTCAGCTGCCTCGACCGGTTGGGTAGAGAGACAAAACAAAAGGGGGGGGTAGAGTGAGAGCAGGATGAAAGAGATCACACAGTAGCACAGTACAATTCCACATCCAGAAGAGATCCAGTTTGCTCCAATATATACAGCTCTCCTAGAGTAACTGCCTGTCTCCTGGAATCTCCTCCATGCTCTTGAGACTGTGCTGGGAGACACAGCAAAGCAGCTGAAACTGATTAACAACCTCCTCTGCTACATAACTGACCAGATCGAAATCCCAGAAGTTGAACTGACTTGATGATATATACTGCTTAAAAAGTGTTTAATTGAATATTTTTGAGCAGCATATTTATGTCATATGTGTTTCAAATCTGGTTTGTTATTACTAACAAACATAAAGTTCCACAAATCATTTCACCATCAGTCACACGCACGCAGCCATGAAAGCAAAGATAATGTAAACTGATACAATAACTAAACAACAAATAATTAAATAAAGCTGTGAAAAAAAAAATATCACTAATACTCATGTTACTGGATTGTCTCTGGTGTTCTGTATCCATTTGACTCTATGCCTGTAATCTTTGTTCAGTTAATTTTGAGCGTAATCATTCGACACACAGCAGATCAAAGGATCTCCGTGGGGCCTCTGATACAAGGTATACACATCTCCATTATTGATTGGTTACAACACTCTCTGTGCTGTTTGTGCCATGATAGGCAAATCATTGCTATCAGTGTGTAGTCATGTCCAGTGAGTATTTAATGACTTTGTGGTGATATCTGTTATGAGTTTGTTTGCTTCTTTTTGTTTCCCCTTGTTAAAATGTTCTTTGTAATGATGGGGCTAGTGTGCCAATTAGCATTTCATCTTTCATGTCACAACTTTTATTTGCTGCACTGGTTTGAATCAATACCCCATTATTTGAAGTTCATTAGGAACCCAGAATTGTTTGACAGTACACTCATTAAAACTGTGACCTGGGTGGATAACTGAATTGCATGCCTCTTACAGGAGATGCATAGAATAGTATTTACTTACTAATTCATGTTCTGTAGATGTGCTTGAAATTTTATTTGGAACATTGCATTTTTCACTATATACTATATTTGTTTATATTGCCATATACACAAAGGCACATTTATATTGTGTAAGAGCGAATTGGCTTCCTTTTCTTTTTTTAACTATAATTTAGAAAAAGACAATTATTATGTTTTGCATCAATTGTTTTTCTCTTATTTTTCTTGTATAGCCTCGTCTCACATGTTTGTCTTAAGTTTGAAACACAAATTACTGTTTGTTTTAGAAAAGTGCTAGAAAGTCTTAGGTCCATGACACAATACTATTAGACTCATAAGTATTTGGACAGTGACACAAGTGTTGTACTTTTGCCTCTGTACACCATCACAATGGATTTGAAATGAAGTAATCAAGATGTGATTAAAGAGTAGACTTTCAGTTTTAATTCAAGGAGTTCGACACAAATATCTCATTAACCATTTAGGAACCATTTAGGAATTACTGCCATTTATGCACATAGTCCCCGATTTTCAGAGGCTCAAAAGTTATTGGACAAACTAACATAATTATAAATATAGGGATTATTTTTAATACTTGGCTGAAAATCCTTTGCAGTCAATGCCTGAAGTCTGGAACTCATGGACATCACCAAATGCTGTTTCCTCTTTTGAGGTGCTTTGCCAGGCTTTTACTGCAGCCACCTTCAGTTGTTGCTTGTTGGTGGGTCATTCTGCCCTCAGTTTTGTCTTCAGTATGTGAAAAGCTGCTCAATTGGGTTGAGGTCAGGTGACTGACTCGGCCACTGAAGAATATTCCATTTCTTTGCCTTGAGAAGCTCTTGCTTTCACAGTATGTTTTGGGTCATTATCCATCTGTACGGTGAAGCACCGTCCTATTCATTTTGCATAATTTGGCTGAATATGAGCACATACTTTACTATACACTTCAGAATCCATCCTGCTACTTCCATCAGCATCATCAATGAACAGCAGTGACCCAGCTCCACTGGCAGCCATACATGCCCATGCCATAACACTTACCTCCACCATGTTTGACAGATGTGATATGCTTTGGATCATGAGCCGTTCTTTTCTTTCTCAGTACGCTTCTCTTCCCATCATTCTGGTAAAAGTTCATCTTGGTTTCACCTGTCCAAAGAATCTTGTTCTTTAGATGTTTTCTGGCAAAGTCTAATCTGACTTTTCTGCTCTTGAGTGTTACCAGTGGTTTGCACATTGTGATAAACCCTCTGTATTTACATTCACAGAGGCCGCTCTTGATTGTAGACTTTGATAATGATTCGCCTACCTCCCCGAGAGCGTTCTTGACTTTGTGAAGGGGTTTTTCTTCAACAAGGAAAGAATTCTGCGATCATCCACTTTAGTTGTCTTCCGTGGTCTTCCAGGACTTTGGTTTTGCTGAGCTCGCCAGTGCAATCTTTCTTTTTAAGAATGTACCAAATTGTTAATTTGGCCACTCCTAAGGGTTCTGCTATCTGTCTGATGGGTTTGTTTTGTTTTTCCAGCCTAATGATGGCCTCCTTCACTTGCATCGACACCTCTTTGGACCGCATATTGAGACTTTCCATGAACAGCTACTAAATGCATATTCAATACTTGGAATCAACTCCAGACCTTTTATCTGCTTAATTTGTCATGAAATGACAAAGGAACAGGCCACACCTGGTCATGAAACTGCTTGTCAGTCAATTGTCCAATTACTTTTGAGGCTCTGAAAATGGGGAACTATGTGCAAAATTGCCTGTAATAACTAAACGGTTAATGTGATATTTTTCTTAAACTCCTTGATACCTAATTCTTAGACATTCATGCACAATAAGTTTCATTTCATATGGAGTGAGAATATAATATCAGCTTAGCCTTATTTAAGAGTGGCACAATTTACCACTTTACACATTCATTAAGACATTTTTATCTATTTGTCCATCCGTTTTCTAGCCTTCTATCCAGGTCATGGTCACAGAGACAACAAGACAAGCTCATCGGTCATTCCTTGCCACAGCAGCTTCCTCCGGCTCCTCTTGATCTGAAGTTCTCTGGGGTATTTTGAGAAGTGTTGTCCCTCCAGGATGTCTTGGGTCTGTCCCGGAGTCACACTTAGTCATGCCTGGAACACCTTCAAGGGAAGGTGCCAAGGGGTTCATCCTTCTCTGTCAACATGGAGAAGCATCTGGTTCTCACTCTTGAATTCGTACCAGTTGAATCAATCTTTTTCAGAGAGACAGTTTCCAGACCTCAGGTTAGCACCAAAATGAAGATGAACTCATCCATGATGTGTTGAAGAAACAAAGAAATCACCTGCAACTGGGTAGATTGTTGGTACTGGCATCAACGCATTACAACACGATATGTGATTTTGCACGTTGAATACATATTGACTTGACTTTAACTAATATTTTTAAAATAAAACATTATAGATAAGGGCAAACTACTGTGCTGCGTGACACTGTAGTCAAAAATCTTTGCAAGCTATCTACAGGGCCACACACACACACCCTGGCAGTGTATGACCAGCGTACGACCCATGGGTATCAGCATTTTGACACATCCTGGCTACTGTAGCCTGACTTTTTCTCTCTGTATAGCACATCTGGTTTCTGTTAGTAACACTGAATTGCTAATTTCACCAAAGTGTATAGAAACCCTACTATCAGCTATTTTCTGCATTTACTTTAAACTTTGTAACAGCTTTGGATTTTAGATAACATAACAAGTTATGTATATATATATATATAAATCAACAATGAGATTATGATCATATTGAATTTGTATTTATTGTGTGATCAAATGCAATGAAGCCATGATTATTTGTTGACCACAACTATTTTTAGATGCTCTAATCTCTCTTGGACAGCCAAAAAATTTAATAAATAACAGTCCCGCATGCATAGGCTCTGATTGGCTGTGCATCCAGCACGAGCAACAAAAGAACTATTTAAATCACTCAACTAAATTTAAGCTGTGGGGGCGATTCAGAGAGACAGTGGGTGATTTTCCGCGGAAAATCTGGAAACATGACAGATGCCGAACATGGAAAAGCATCTCTTTGATTTTGCTGGGTAAATGTGTGTGCTGCACATCTTGTTACTTTTGAACTTTCCTCAGAAATCTTCCTAGAACTAATCAGTTCAAATCACACTGATTGCTCTCAGCAGAAAATTAATCTAATTTTCTGTCAAAGCAGCTGCCAGTTACTTAAGATCTGATCTCTGTCATTCTTTCGCATTCATTTCTCCCCTCCCTCACTTCCCCACTCTCTTTAAGCCTTGGTTAATTAAAATGGAAAGGAAAGGATTTGCAGTCAGTAATTCAACTTATAGTGGAAGTTAATTATAGAGCCCAATGAATCATACATTTTCAACTAGTGGAAAAAAAATCTGAGCAAGATGGGCTAAAATCAACTAGACAAATGTTCATTCAACACTATAAAGTGTGTAATGTGTAGACAAACATTTTGCTAAACTGACCCTTTGCACTGACAGACCAAATGTCATCAGAGTTCCTGATGTTTAATCATGCTTGAAAAGTGTTGAGTAAAATATGCATGTGTCTTGAGTCCGCGAACATTTTGCTAGATCGTTTGATTTAAATAGACACTGAGATTCAGTTGATATTTTTTCCCGCCCCTCTTTTACAGTTGTGTACGGTTCCTGCAACTAAACTCCGCCCAACACAAACGCACACACCACCACCAGGTTCATCATGAACCTTTTTTTCTTGGAGGCAGATATTTCATTATTTCAATCAATGGAAATCATAATGCAATTGATGTAAAGCCCAGTTTAATAGTGGTGTAGAAATAGATTATAATTAAATCAAATTCAACATCATTAGAAATGTCAGATTCCCAATGGAAACCAATTTATAAAAGTCTGACAGGATTTTACTTCTGTAGCCAGCATGACTACATTAAGATATTGTTTTCATCTGGGACTTTAATATTTTACCCTTACTGTGCTATATGTCATCTTTGAAAATGTGTCTTTGTATATTTTTTTTCATCTTCCCAGTACAATAAAGGATTACATGTTTATAATGCCAAAAATAGAAGGAGAAATTATGTTTAAAAATGTTTTCTTGGCTAGGTATATATAAGTATTTGCTACAATAATGTCCTCGGGACTTTTAAACTGTTTTACATTTAAAGGAAACAGAAAGGAAATGCAGGTAAAAGACACATAATATTTTTCAAGGGAATATTGGTCAATTCAATTTACATAAACATTTTAGACTATTTGGAAGCATTTAATAGATTTGAGGCTATTTGCTGTTTTAATAATGCACGAGATAAAAGCAAAAGCAACAATGATGAAATACTAATGGAACAGTAATACAGTCTTTTACTTTTCTGTCTCACTGGATGCATGCACTCCCATGATCAAAAAGTTCTGTTTACATGACCTTCCATTTGCAGCGCAAACTGAAGTGAAGTGCATCAAAATGTATTTGAATACAATTGAGATACCCCTATACTCACCCAATTCAGTTGCCTGGATCCGATCATGTTAGATCGAAACTCCACAGTTGATGAGTTGGTATACAGTTTGTAAAATGCAAACCAACTTGACATGAGCTATGCTTTGGGAGAAGCTGTCAAATGTTTACTGAACTCTTAGGGAAGGATCTGTCATTTGGAAGTGTCCAGAAATATGCAACTACCAAGGGTCTTTGTAAGGCTCTTTGTCTGACCAAACTGAGCTCTGCAACATGGATCCTGGTCAGAGACCAAGATCCAGTCAGACAGGTTCTTAAATGAAATGCAAAGGAAGCCAATATTCAAAGTAAAGTAGGTTAATATTGACTTTTGACTTTTGTTAACTACACTTGTTGAGTTATACTTTAGAGTGCTATGTCTGGAGGCGCTTGTCTGAAGTTGTGTCTGCCTCCAATGGTCAGAGTAAGACAATGCGGAAATAACAATAATGGTGGCTGTAATGAATAGAGCCAGATACAGGTAAATTCATAACAGAACTTGCATTCACTCGCCAGGGACATTAAATTAAGGCTCCTGCGCGTTTAGGCCAAAGCCTAGACTTGTGTCTTCTGAGGGCTATAGCATGAATTATTAATGTTCATTCTCCACTCAGCAACCCCTCATGTCCTATAAACAGTAATAGCAACTGCATCCATTATGTTTTTTAACTCATTGATTTTAATTTGTCACATGTTATCTTATATGTAGCTCTATGTCTATATCTACACCAGTGTTGATGACTTTGTAGGAGCTGAAGGCCACCAAACGAGTGACTGTAACGCCTGTTTAGTTAGAAATGCCCAATTTTATCTTTCCTAGAGTTTTGAATACAAAGTCAAAATGCTCCATGGACCCTAACTTTCCACACCAAGCTAGGGCCTTTCATGTTTGATTTTCAATTTTTATCCTCTAAAGCTAACTAAATTGTTTGTTTTTATATCAGATCAGACAAAGGGAAAATGGAGACAGATGGTTATAATGCCTAGCAATGAGCATTAACTATTGTTAGCATATCACTGCAAATTCTTGCTATTTCATGCTTCTTTTAGTAGACCCAGGCCTTAATCCCATTGTTCGCAGCACAGAATCTAATTTGCACCAATTTCATACACTGCTGCACTGACGTTACACCAATCTACAGTATCTACCTTCAGCATTTGAATCAATTTTGCACTTACTGTATGTACGTACTAGACCATACATGAAGTGCTGCTGGCATTGTTTTTTTCCTGTGTTCCCTTTCTTTTTGGACTGTACAATTTACAGTACTATACACATACTGTAGAATCATCACTGTTATCACACATCTATTTCTCATTGCAGGAGTATGAAGGAAACTCTGACACTGAATGTTAATATTTCTTTTTTCAACTCAACATCCACATACATTGGTGGCCTCACCAGATTGTCATGAGATGACGTTGCACTGCTTTTTCCAATTATCAGAGCAACATAAGAAACTCAGATTGAATGTGAGAGCATGAACACAAAACACAGAAATATAATTAAATGCCAGTCACATAGACAAAAAATAATATTGCCACATAATTGTTGCTGCGGAAGAGACAGTGGAAGAGTTGATTTCAGATAGATTTATATTGCAGTAGCACTGACAAAAGATGATGTGTATCATCCAAACCATCCAAAGAGGCCTAATGAGTTTCCTTATTATTAATGCATGCCACTGTTTCAACTTCTGTGCACTTGCATTATTATTATTTGTGCTACCATTAGGATAATCAGTGCAACCAACAAGCTTTATTGGCTTCTCTATCAACTGCTTATACTAACCCCAAATAGCAACATGGAAGTCAAGTATGAAAGATAAGCAGATGTGTGCTTCTCAAGCAGAGGGGAAATACATTTATACAAATACATTCATTCAGTCATTTGTGCCGGGAGCTGAGTGCATGTTTTCAATGTGATGACGCACGCTCTCAATTTTCATTGAGTTACTGAAGAAACTGCTTGTGGATGCAGTTAATGGTGATGCTTTTCCAGGATGCTCATTGGGTGGACAACTACTAAACCCAGGTAACAGCTGCCGAACAGAGCCAAACAGTGATGCTTCTGTCCATGATGACACACTCCAATATCCCAGCACAGCGAGAGCACTAAGAGTCTTTCTGCCATTGTAAGGCATCTGCTTTCAAACATTAACAATGCTTCATAGCCTCTAATGAAGTCTCCAGGGTAAATATGTCTATTTCTGAGAAGTGTTGCATGCTAACTTATCCACATTTTGTTCAATCTTTATTTTACTTAATTTTATAGGATTTTAATACTTTGATTATTTTTATATGTGCATGCTGTTGAGGATGTCATAAATGTTGTCAGCAAGACAGTGCATCAGGTAAGCACACACCTATTGGCTATAACTGGCAATCTCACTTCTAAGTACCCAAATGAGGACAATGACCATATGATATTGATGACAAAATGTTGATCATCTGTGGGGCTCAGGTTGCATTGTAATCCTTTACCAAAATGTGCAGTGAAAAGTTTCTCTTGACTATGACTTTTGTTCTCTAGTGTCAGATGATGCTTTTCTCTTGAGTCGAAGCCTGCCCTGACAAAAATGCAATAATCCAACAATCAGCCAATATGTGCAATCATTTATATATCCACCAGTGGAAATCAATATTAGCATGGCAGTATTGTGTTGTCAGAGCTCATGTACGGAATCACTCTCCACGTTATGGCTCCCTTTATTGCAGGACCTGCAGTAACTAATATGGGATTTTTCTCATTACAGGCTTTGTGATCACAAGACAGATGCAGGAGCTGTAAGTAGAAAAGGAAGAAAAACAGATGCAACACAGCAGATAAGGTGGTGCTCATCAATAGCTTCAAATTGTAATAGGATTGACCCCCTTGGAAAATTGCAAGGATATGAAAAAAGATGCCAGAAATTATTGCCCCATTGCCCCAGACAGAGGGCAATGGTTACCCTCTCCATGAATGTTCCTTTCTAGGCAAAAATTAGCAGTCACTTTGTGTGAGAATGCATGGTGCTCCCATACAGGTTTCCTCCTGTAGATGCTTGCCTGGAATTATACATGCTATCAGGAATGATAGAGGCATTCCATGAGGTTTAACATGACTTTGTAAAATGAGAATTATACTGAGCATAATGCAATTTTTGCATTGTTTTTCCTACAGCACCCCTAAAAAGCCATAATCAGTCATTTTTAATCTAACATTAAATAATCGATAAAAGTCAGTCACTCCTTAGAAAATCAGATTCTCGATGCTACACATAAAATACCCCTGATTCATATTTTTCCATCATTTTTATTGGTAAGAGTATAAATGTAGCAGATGTGGAATCATAGTTGTGAGCAGACAGAACACACTTTTATGATCCCGTTCACTTTTTTTTCCCAATGCAACAGGAAAAACCGCAAGACTTTCTAGATGAGGGAATTATGCATCAATCAAATTCAGTGGATACATTTTGAGACTAACCTTTAAAGTCACCCTGTTCTGCACAGTTAATTACAGAGCTGGCAAACTCCAGTACAGCCAATAATTCTCAAGATCAGGCCACAGGTCATTGGCTGCAAACAGTTGAGCCGGTATACGTGAACATCACTTTATGTCTGTGCTCTTCAGCTGTATGATGAATATGTTACTTAGATGAGACAATTCACACACATGGCAGGAAACGTTCTCAACAATCACATTATCATAAACACTCACAGTCTCCGAATGCCCCCTATATAGTACAGCACCCAATTTATTTGTGTGGATGGATTGTTGTACAAAATGCCAGATTTGCTTGTTTACCAAGGGAAGACATGAGACAGTGCTGCTTGGTTCTTTCACTTCAAGTCTGGTCATCAGTTATAAATATTATTCCTTACAGAGTGTTGGAAGTCATTTCTTGCAGCACAATGACCCGGTGGGACATATCGACGGAGTGAAGTCAAGGAGTCAGACTGAAGATGAGCTTTAAACCAACACTGTCTCCTCTTCATTCTTTGCCAATGTTACATCTGAACCTATGTTGTGAAGCCTTCATTTAAAACCGTTTTTCTTTATAGTGTCTGCTTTATTCATCTGCCTCGTTGTGTTTTCTTTTACTCTGTTATTTCAGGAAACCTTTCACCGGTCTATTTTGCACAAAGATAATGCAACATCAATACACTGAGCCCACCATAATGCTTTGTTCAACATTAATGTACCATAGTCTGTTAGTCTAACATATCCCTTTCTTTTGATTGTATACAGTATATAATCCTTTCTAAATAGTTCTAATAAAACACAAGTATTCAAAGGTGTAAAATCCCCTAGTCCTTGACAAGACACGATACAACATTTAGACAACACATAAAACTCTGTGGAACACTGGCTCACTTTATAGTCTTCTCCTGAAAGCACCTTTGAGTACAGTGGTGCCATAAACAATGACCATTATTTGAGTGATAAGAAAGAATGACATGGAAAAAGCAATGTCTCTCAGTGGTTGTGTGCACTTGGCTCTTTTATTAATTTATTTTAGTCCAGAAGAAAGCCCCGGGGAGCAGAATGTTTTAAAAACCCATGATTAATGAAACATTAATCATGAATATTGTAGAGGAACAGGAAGAGTTGTCACTCTCTATTTGGGCCCATTAGGAGTTGGATGGAAGGAGGAGACAGGCAAAAGGAATAAGGGTGGAAGATCTTGTGGTGGAAGAAGATGATTTGGGGGTGGATGTCAAGGAATGGAAAGAGGGAGGGGGAGTGGTAAATGAAAATGATGGGGGAAAGCTCTTTGGAATTCAAAAGATGTTGACATAGCAAGAAACCTCTGACGATTCTAAAGGCCTTTATGTTAAGCCCCTAGATAATCAGACATAAAACTGTGTGGGCAGTAATATTAACGGCACGAGCACAATACTTAAGTGGTAGCTTTACCTATGGACCACTAATCATGGTACTTATTCAGTAGCTGAAGTTGGTACAATCCTAAAAAGCAAAAAAAGTATTGTAAATAAAATTCAAATTTTGCAGCTTTGAAAAGATGGTTTCAAAGCTGGTCATACAAGGTCATTATCTCCACAGTGAAACTCTGATTTTGCTGTGTTTGCCACTGTTTGCTCTACTGCTTGGACTACTTGCTCTGTGTTTGGTTTCCATGTTCCTGTCTTGCCTTTGTATGTTCCCTGTGCTTCTGTCTCCGGATCTGGACTTACCTCCCTGCCTACCTACCTACCTGCCTACCAGTACTTGCATTACCCGCACGTAACCTCGTTACTGCAAATAAATGGTTGCACTGCTCTCGGCTGCTTGCGCTGTCTGCTCTTATCCCTGTCTCCTATACCTCGCACTCCCATGACACCCATGTGTATGCAAATCATGAAGCTTATGGAACTACAATAGCACTTGTCAATATTTGTGCCAGGTACAACAATCCCCTTTTGCCTAACCTTCTGCTGAATGCTAAGTGCCCAAATCAAAGTGAGAGACAGCAGAAACAGGAGACTTTTCAACAGTGATGCCTTTGAGGCAAACATTTCAGAGTAGAATAGATCGGTAAGGATGGGTGGAGTGAAAGGATACAATGAAATAAACATGGCAGCTGTTTCTGCTGTGAACTTCCAGTGATTTCACAGCTCTTGGAATTTGACAGTGGCGGCACCATTGAGTGACTGCTGATAACAGTGGTGGGGACTTTGAGTGAGCAACAAAACTCAGCAGTGTTAACCCTGCATACTAATTCAGCCTGCAGACACTGTTTTAGCTGACTTACTGAGGACCGGATGTAGGTGATGTATTTTATATTACACATCTAGACTGTACTTACTACTCTAACACACATTAGCTAATTATGTATGTAATATATTGTAAAGTGGGTTATAGCAGACTTAACCGCAACAAAATAGGTCTGACAGTCTAACTTTGGTAGGGGAGTGTCCCATGCAACACGAGTCAACTAACAGAAAAGAGGAACAGAATTTGTTGGAAATGTGTTGTTCAAGTCCGTCACCTCATATCTGGTGTCACACTGAAATCTGTGGAAGTCGTCCGGATCTTGCAAATGAGAATGGAATAAGGTCCTAATTCATTACTTTCCTCTGGCCAAGTGCAGCAGTGGTGTTGGGTGAAGGAGGGGACATTCCAGGTAACAGCATGGATGGAACTAAAGGTGATCTAATGGTCTCGGGTAGCAATCAGGAGGTGCAGAGAGCCTTGTGGTGGAATGGATGCAGGGTGGATGGTGGCAAAATACTAGAGTACTAGTACTAGAGAAGAGTTTTCTTTTCTGTATTCCTGCCATCACTTGCCCTGGGGGCTGGGGTACAAAGACATACTGGGGCCAAGAGAGTCAAGTCATTTCCTCCCTCTGCACCAATCCTGCCCTTTGGCATAGCTCGCATCTGACACTGATCCCACATCTGTCAGAGGCTAAAACCTGCCTGGTTTCGATAGCAAACCTCTCACACTCTTTGGCCTACTCCTGACTGAAGCTCTGGCCATCTGGGCCACGCATAGCTGAGCGACATCAAAGACACAACCAGGTTAGTCTCCTATATCAAACCCAAAAAGAGGCAAATAATGAGCTGGCGTGAGTGTAACTACACTCTGTAAATACTTAATGCAATTTAACAATGATTTAGTTTTGAAGTTAATGTGTCAGAAGTTAATCATCATAAATACAAACATTTCTGAACAGAGAAATGTCAGGGTGTTTGATCCATGATGTATAGCAACTGAAATGTTGTGTTGGTGTATCAAAGGCCGGCCTCATGTTTTATTAGAGGTGTTCACAGTCATCCCCCTGCTCCCACTTGCAGCCCCCACCACTCTCTCACTCGTGTTGCTCCATTTATCAAAAGGTGAAATAATGTGGCAGGGATTTATTATCTTATTCAGGAGCCAGGCTTCATTTGCACAACAGAGGCCACAATCCTCAATCTGGCATTGATTTCTTTTGATTTATGTGGAACAAGCAGTTTTAGGAGTGCATGTGCATTGAGCCTGGTGCCCCTCTAGTCTCCTTTGTTTACAGTGACAGTGATATGGACTATGATGAAACATGGAAGCAAATCAACACAACTAGCTTTCCTGTGGATGAACATTTAGGAATTATGGGGCTTAAGATTCCGTTATGTAATGGATAAAATTGATCCCCACTGTTTAAATGTACTCACAAACAAGCACATACAGTATGTAAAATAATTTAACATAAATGCACAATACTTTAATATGTGTTGTTTTTTTCTTGCAAAGTACAGCATTTTGACAATTTGTCCATTACCGCAATGCAGGAATTTAAACTTCCTCTAAATAGTCCTACTTATGGTGGCGCTAGATGAAAGGTCAGGAGATCAATTCAGTAGGATTCATCATCTGGGCACCATGAATGTCTGAACCAAATTTCTGCTGATCACAGTAAAATCATATTTTCTATAACGCCAGTGAACTATCCATAATGCCACAGATGAGAACAGGAAAGTCTGTTGCCTTTCAAGTTTAATTTGATGGTGTTTACATCCACATTCAATGAACCATGAAGAAATTGCTGCCCTTTTTCTAAACATTCCCACCAAGGGTAAAAAAAAATAAAAGGGCTGCGACTACACTGTTCACCCAGAATGGATGTGGACACCTGCTGAAGGTCCGCACTTTAACCTTACAGTCATTGTTTCATTTGAAATCCAGTGTGGTGGAAGAGAGCCAAACAGTGAAGAACATAGTACTGTCCTAAAACGTCTGACCTGCACTGTATACTGAATCCGTGCAATGCCCACTGTCTACTGGCTCTCATAGGATTCAGAATATTCAATAAAATATCCATATTTTAACATGCAATATGCAAAACACGCAAACTATGATATGAATTATCCTTTGCAAACATATTTTTCTTTCTTGCTCTGTGGAAAATTCCGCTAGACTATCAGCTGCTATTGTGTGTGTGTTTGTGCGTAGCTGATTTCTCTCCTTTTTGTGAAAGCATATTGAAAGTGTATGCCCAATAAAGCCTGTGAAGTCAAGGATTAGAATAACAAGAGGCGATTCTAACTTGAGCAATTGCTTTCGCCCGTTGACGTCTGTTTATATTTGGATCTGGTAATCCTCTTGGTGCATGAGTGGGCGAAGAGAAGTTGTTACACATCATGTGATATGATGGGTAATCAAAGTTTTGGCGAACTTGCCTTTATCCCGGCAGGTCAAGAAGGTTCCTCTTACCGTATTATCTTCCTCCTACACTCCTACTCTCTTCCTCCCCACAGCAAAAGCTGTATATACGTATACCTAACTTTTGGCAGAAAACTATAATTTGAATCACGTCTCACTGATGATGTCTAACATGACTTGTTGTTGTTGCTTTGATTATCTTGTGCTGATTTAGAGGCTACGTGCAGGGTTTTAATTCACACTTCATTAATTGTTCTGGATGATGGTCAGTCAGAGGGGATGGTGGAAGCAAAGGCGCACAGGATCTTGAATGAAGGCTGTTGACCTTTATATTGATTTGAGCCAATGCCGTTGGAGGCGAGCTGTTGGGGCCTGTGTTTCTAACGGCTGTGTGTTTTTTTGCTATTGATTGAAGTAAGTTGTAGGGTTAATGAGTTCCAAAGGGGAAAAAAACTAAACCATAAACTCACTGCAGAACATTTGACCATTTGCTATATCTTAAGATATCCTGACTTAAGATTTCCAACCCAATACTGATTGAAGACCACATTTCCATTGTGCAATATACATGCAACGCCTGTTTACCACCATTGTAAAATAACTTGTGGTGGATGGTATTTACTCTGAGACACATAAAATACATAGCAATAATGCACAATAAATAAAACTATACACGCCCACGTACTGTATGTGGGTAAAGTTGTCTTTCAATCTGTGTCATTACATTTCTCACCGAACTCCACAGTTAACTTTTACAGTTAAGAACATGACAAAATAGTTGTGTAGGCAGTGTGCCATGAGGTCATAGGGGTCACCAGAATCAAAAGAGTTTTTCCATTTAAGAAAATAGAAGCCCACACTTTTTTCTATCACATTTTTCACACACAACCATTTCTTAGTTTATCCATTTTCTAAAAACACTTTCTGTGTTAATGTTTGCTGGACAGGACTGGAATGTATCCCAGCATGATTTTGGCGCGAGGCAAGGAAACACCCTGGTGTTCATGTTAATGACAAAATAAGTGAAAGCAGTGAAAACCGGGCCTACATTTTCTGAGATAACAGTAGATCTTTTTCAAACACAGATAATGCAATAACGTACAATTTAGTTGTTTGTTAACCAGAAGAGAATAACTTGTTCCTGTTGTTTTGGATTTTCAGTGAGCATGGATTTACTAAATAATCAGAACAAACATCTGATGAGTAGTCATTTCACATGTAAAAGCCGTTTTTAAAATGCATTCACAGTGGTGTGGGTATAACCTCTTAACCTTGCAACCCATTTTTAACTCTGTATCATTTGTATCTAAATTATCATTGCAAGTTGGCAGTTCAGCTCTCCACCAGGTGCTTTTTCCTGGTTTTTGTCACTTTGTGAAAAGCAAGCCTGTGTTACTTTTGCTGAACACATCATGATAGCACATTGGGTTTCCCTACATTTCCTAAGATTCTCTTGAGTCAGTTGCTTATTAAAATAATAGAAAAGCATCTGACTGGTTTATGGGAACAATGTCAGGCTGAAGAGTCTGTTGTACAGGTAATCATGGAATGTAATAACTATCAGCAAGAAAGGCAACGTATGCAGGAAGATCTGAGGAGGGCTGGAATCCAGAATTGTAAGATTACAAAAACATTAATGAACCTGTCAAGAGGAGCAGATACTAAAACCTTCATTGATTTCATCATTTAAAATGGATTAATGGGTAGGATTTAAACTCTGGTCCACACTCTGAAGCAGAAGGTGGCAGTAATGCATGTAATACGCTGGTTGCAATTTGCGGTTAAAAAAAGAAGTCGTTGCTTAAATGACATTGTCATAAGGCAACCTGACAGAGAGCAGAGGTGGATCAGAACCAACATAGACACAAAACGTGACTCCTCCAGGAAGGTGTCAAAATGTCAACCTGTGATATACTGAAATGTAACAGTAGCACAAGTCTATAAATCAGTGAACTGACTCACTAATTTCAGTTACACAGCAAAGTTAGCTAACATCAGCTAACATTGACATCTGGTTGTCAACACGTGAGGCTGTACCAGCAAAAACATCTACGTGCAGTGTATTGAACTGAATGCATATTATATTGTTTATTTGTATAGAGCGTCTTTTTTACATTCAAAATCAAATAGGCTTGATTGCACTGCGTATAAACAATCAGTTTAAATCTCTAAAATACATATTTCCCACACTTATCATACAGTCAGGATAAGTTAAATGGGTCCATCAATCCATATTGAAAGAGACTTTTTTACAATTAGCACCCACATCCATCCACTTAGAGTTACATCACCCAGGCACCTAAAGACACCACAGTGAATACTGACTATAAAGACTTGACATTTGCAGCTCCTCCCTCTCACTGCTGCACACGCAACAGATAAAAGAAGGTATTCAATTCACTGTGTCTTGCAACATGAAGGCGAATCTAAAATAGATTGTGTGAACTTCCTACCACACCTCCCAATTCTATTCCTCCTCCTGCCCTATCTTCAAAGAGGGAAGGAAACTACCAAGAACAGGGTGTAGGTCCCAGGAGACACTGAAAAAAAGGGAACGTCTGACTACTGCGTGTAATATTTCACAATTTAACCTCCTCGAATGATAGCTGAAGGTAGATTAGAGCATATCATTATTAGGAAGATAGTGATTTTCGATTTAAATGTAAATCAGACTCTTTTTTCAATGATTATTATGCTGCATAACTTTAGGTGTGGGATCAAGAATTGATAGGTCTCAAACTTAGAAAGGACTCCTGAAAAATTAAGATACATATGTAAAGCATCATGTTGGGGATTCACCGACAACTTGCACTGATTAATGAATCAGGATTCACTGTACTGATATCCTCATTCTCTCGTAAAATCAAAAGGATATACTGATTCATTGCTACTAATTAAGCAAGGGTTGTTTAGAGCATGATCAAATTCATCAAGACATTTGAAGAACAAAATTAATCCCAACACATCATAATTAAATCTTCTGACAAGTTTCAGAAGTCCTGACAGGTTCAGTTATCACAAAGATGATTTTCCAGAAGAACGTCATACACACCAGCCATAACTTTATGACCACTGACAGGTGAAGTGAAGAATAGTAGAATAGAATAGTACCTACCAAAAGTGGTCCAAGGAAGGAAAACCGGTGAACCGGCAACGGGGTCATGGGCGGTCAGGGTACACATGGTGCCATAATGTTATGGCTGATCGGTATCAGTATATATACCGTGTTTTCCCATTCATTAACTAATGTATGGTGGCCCACCATAGATTAATTTATTCTGCCATAATCTCATAATGAACCAAAACTCTACGTTAAAACCCTGAGACCCACGGGATCGTATACGATCCCAAAAATCACATTGTCTTTAATGCGTCATATATCTGCAAGGGTTAGAACTAGAGACATGCCATTTTTTTGCTCTTAAATTCTAGATAGAATGTGAACCATTTACTTCTGTCTGTAAAACCAATATGTAAAGTTGTAAAAGATGTGGATGGTCTCCCCTGTTGCATGGCACATTGCTTGTTCTACTTGTTTGTATATCGATCAGTTCTCACCCACCATTGTTGTTGGTGACATACTTGAGTGTAAAGGTCACATTTCTATATCAGACACTGCTATTGGTTACAGAAAATCGTAGTGCATCGATCAATGGGCCGAGCCAAAGGGGAATTTAGATACAGCATTGGAACTCTTTTTCTCAAAGTTGAGGAAAATTAAGGTCCAATGTTTGTCAATAGTGATGTAACTCCAACTCAATAAACCTGTTCAACACAGGTAACCACTTTTGCACAAACGTGTGCTCGAGCATATTTTGTCAACTGTGTTAAACAGATGAAGCTTCTTAATTTTGTTCCCAAAGTGCACCAGATTGATGCATTTAACTTCAAAATGTAAAAATTGTTCTTCCTGTATGTACTCTATATGGGAGCATCTGGCAAGAGTGTTCACTGATGGAAGAGGTCCAAAAATACTTTAAACCTATTTTTTTTATTTCGCAAATAAATAATGAAAAGCACAGAAATTTCTGAATTTAAACTGATTTGCTGTAGGAATTAGGAATTTTCTTACCCATCAACTCTTGCCAGTGCCACTCATAGAACTGCTTCAACTTAGAAGACTTGGCACAACATGTTTGAAAAAGCTTTGCTTGGCCAAGGTTTGAGTTAACAGTCTTGAGCAGCATTACACTACATCATAATATGCTACACAAAACATTGAGCCACAGCTCTAAAGCAGCATTTACTGTAACTGATCGTGAATAGTGCTCTGACCCATGTGAGTGTGAATATATGTCAACATTTTATCTTAAATCAGGTATTTATTTTTATCCAAATCATGCTTGTTTGTTGAATGCAACACAATAAAATGCATCTAAAATGATGCTGCAGCATGTAGGCCACAAACCTTTCCGATGTCGACATAATTGTTAGATAATTCCGACAAATCTCTGGTTGTCTGATTACACTGTCATAACGCTGTGCCTACGTAATTTGGTTATGTGGGTCTACAGCGACATCACACTGAAGAGCACTGAATGGAATAGATGAGGGCCCCTGCGAGGGGCCTGGCAATTGGAGAAAGAGCTGAACAAAATTAGAGGGCACATAAAGTGTTTCTGACACTGGTGAATCAGTTTTCCTCAGCAATTACAGAAAGATAGCTTTTATTTCATCTGGGAAGGGCAGAAGTGGGTGCAGCACTATACGGCTGTCAGCAAATACAAGCAAAATCTACAGCCTACAGTAAATCTTGTGGGTTTTTGAGGATATTTTAATGACCTGTCTTGTCCTTTACACGGCTCACAATCTGATTATTAGTAGAGGAGGACAAGAGGCTAATTGAAGTGTCACTCAGCGCTAAAGTGTCTTTCGTTTTCCCTTTTTGTGCTGAGAGAGGAGAATCTTATATTTGAATAAGTCATCAGCACTTGAAATATAGATTTGGCCATTGATTATTTCCTAAAGGCAGACAGAAAGAAATAAAATATGCTGTAAGGTGGAACAGAGGGAACAAGCATTATGCATAAAAAGTGATAAAGCGAGATGTTGCCTTTAAAAGGGAGGGTTAAAACAACGCAAACACATCTTTCATCATAGGTTACATAGATTTATCCTGCCTTTGTCCTATGCATGCAAAAACAAATCGATGCCTTGTATCCTCTTCACACAGCCTTGCAGACAGTGATCACCTACATAGTTAATTTACATTAACAGACTTTTATGATTAATACTATTTGGGACCTGTTAAGAACCATAATTACATTTATCAAACAACAAAGCCATCACTAATTGAATTACTGATTATTATTATTATTATTATAATTATTATTGTGAGGGGATGGATAGAGCAGTAGAAAAAAAAAACCCCAGTGGATTGAGCTGTTGTGTTCTGTCTCTGACAACGACAAACACCTTCCATCTCAGGTCAGTTTGACACTCTGGGCCATTAATCAAGACTGCAACAGAACAGCAGTGTTCAGAGGTTGTCAGAGGAAAACAGTCTGACCCACATAAAGCTCTCATTCAGTGAAAATAGCCCTATTTAACACCCTTAGGATCTGCATGAAAAAAAAGTAACTGGTAAAAATATAATGCTCTGGCTGCCGTCGTAATACAGACAATAATATGTATGCAAATAAGTTAACCCTAATGCCCATTTATGTTTTTGCATTTATATGTATTATCTCTGAAGATGTAGTTTAGGTAGTACATTATTTTACAGTATCTACTAAAAAGTATTGACATAATTGTTGCTTTTACCTTAATGCCAGTTATCCTTTCTATGACAATGAATTGCCTATTGTGTAGGAATTATGTTAATTGTCACCATGTTGGAGGTAGCCGAGAGACCAGAAAATATTGTATCTTGTCTCCACTTATAAGACTATTGTACCAATAGCCTTTACTATGGTCCAGTTTCCGAACATTTGAGAAACCAATTACATTTTTCACATGAGCAGCAATGAATATACTATTTACAATTTAGGCCAGTCCCTCCCTCTCCTCTGTGTTAACTCCCTCACTTCAGTACTAAGTACCTGGCTAAAGACCAGCAATTTCACTGTTTCCTTTTCTTAACTCGTGCATATTTTATGGCAACATTCAAGCATCATATTAGTGTTTTAGCATGATTTATTGCAGCTGTTTGAAAAGGTCAGCTGCAGGCAGCTCTCTGTAGTTGTGGTTTTCTGCATTGTACTGTACTATATTCAGTTCATTCTATTAGTACTGTTAGTGGGTAGAGTTAACAAACTGTATGAATTCTGCTTGCTATTGCAATTGACAATTTCCTTGCGAGAATAATTACTTCTTCAAAAGAATGCACTGGGTGTCTTCTTGCATACCTTTGGAAGATAAATATGTGCTGTACGTATGTCCAACACAAATGCACAGTGAATGATTGTTACAGTAAAAACAATAAATACTAATGTACACAGAAATATAGCCAGAAATTCAACAAAAACGTAATTAATTTCCTGAAAGAAATAAGATGTATGCATTCAGAGATTGCACCAGACTGCCATTTCCTAATGCCTGTATCTTTGGCAGAAAAGCTTCATATAGATAGATTTACTGGAAACAGAGGTTAAGGTGTTTACACAGACACCAAGAGTATTGTCCACACCTGCCAAAGGAACCTTTGGCATCCTTCAAACTGGACAGAATGCTTTTACTTTGAAATAACCCAGTCACAGCATCAACAAAGGCTTAATCCAAACAATAAGAGCATTTAAGTTTAAAAGCAAATATACTTTGCTGATTGAGTGTACTACTATTACTACTACTAAAACTACTAGTACTACTACTACTACTAACAAATGTGAAAAAGAATAATAGCATAGTCATTACAGAATCTGTCAAGAAGCAAACAAAACGGTTGCCAGCTTTCAACAAACACTTAAAATATGTGATTTTGTCCTGAGGGACGACGCTGTGAGGTCAGTGTAGTTGATGATGACTAAATTAGACTACATTTCATAACTATGCTATTTTCATACTGTCATATTGTTGCGCTGACCAAATGTTCTGGTGCTGTGATGTGATTTACAATGTTAACAACAGCATTATGAATGTATTTTGCACAAAAGTATAACTACGTCCAGCTGTAATGCTGTGGTTTAATTGGTTAAATTACAAATGCATTGCATGCACACATTAAGAAAAGCACATCACATCTACACATGCTGACTTTAGCTTTTACTGCCAGCTTGAGAGGTGTGGCATCACCTTAGAAGAGTCAGTTTTTTCACTTGGGCGAAATGTGGAAACTTGTCAGTTTTAGAATTATAAATGTTGGGTGGCCAAATATTGAGAACGTTTGAATACACACTTGTATCACAAGCATCATGTTTTCGGAATCGTGTTGGTGTATGTTAATAGCATACACTGGCCTCAGAAAGCTGACCTTAATAGGCTTACCCAAACTGTTAAAGCTGGTTTACTGCGATCAAAACCTGATTACACTTGCATGCATGTAAACACCTTATTTGGGTTTCATCGTCTGACAGGTGCCCAGGTGCATCCTCAACCTTAATCATATTGTAGTTTGTCAAACAACAAAATACTGCCAAGCTAACACTAAGATGCCCCAGAGACAGCTGAGATCTAACTACTGTGCTCTATTATATCTGTGCAAAGGTAAGAAGATATCTTTCCTCAGATGGCATAAGGCTTTATACTGTTTATGGTTATTCAGTAGTTATTTTTAAGCCTTTAATTGTTTTATTTGAATTACATAGTGTTGAATTTGTGTGTGCATGCTTTGTGCACTCATCTGTTCATTTGGTTAAGAATTCTGTGTTTGGATTTAAATGATCTCCTGTCACAGCGTTTTTGATTAAGAGTGACAGCATGTGCTTTCATACACATGGCTGTGGCGCGTGCTTTGCATTGCATTGACTTATTGTGGGAGTCAACGTTTTAGCTATGACCTGCAAATTTACCCAGTATTGCTCAGAAAGAAGCAGATTTTAATTATTAAAAAATGGAAAAATGTTCTTTTGTTAAGAGTAATACTCCAAGTATAATAAAATGTGTATAACAGTCCATTCAAGACAACAAAACAGTAGCAGTTACCACCACTGGCTTGTTGAATACAGCAAAAGAAAGTGATTGTATAGAAAGTATTAAATCACACTTTTAGTTGTAATTTTAAAGAAACAGCTATCATCTACTATGATGAGTTAATATTATAGATTGAGTAATACAGTTAAGGAAACAAGTTTTACCTCAGGAGAATCACTTTCTCACACAACCTGCCTGTGTTGTACTGCAGTTTGCAATACATTTAAATTGAAAGCAATGTTCCCTGCATAACATTTTCTGATGGGTTTCACAGATTCACAAGAGTAATTTATATATGATGGTAAAGGCTTGGTTTTGGGCACGTATCAGACTTAGCATTTACATTTTCAGTTAAGACCTACTGGCAAAATACTTATGGTAGGTTAACTGAATATTATTATTTTATATTATATTATTATTATTATATTATGCCTATTTTTTCATGTTTTTCTGCACAACATCAGCATTTTGCTCCCTTTTTGGAAGGAACGCTCCATTCCCGTGTTTAGGCTATCCAGATTCAGTGCAACATAACCTCCACAGGGATGCGTCCCTTGGAGATTTGCCCGAAGGCACTTTAAATGTCTGTCTGCAAATTCAAAAGAAGGTAAATCACTAATTTTGCAATTTAGAGTGTGAGAAAACAAACATGGCCATGTTTAACTGTTAAAACAGGTCATATTTTAACAAGGACATTTTAATAAAAGGTGATAATTATATATGGCATTTAAGTTCTTATGATTATTATTGATTTCACATTGTGTTTTCTTTTATTCAAATGCATTTTTTCCTGATTCTGATTAATTATCCCGATTAGCTTTCCACAACTGGCACTTTTAATACCTAAATTAGGAATGCCATCCAGTCATTAGGCACCTCAGCGACCTCTGTCCATAAAGACACACTGGTCTACAAAATGTGACTGGAATAACATACATAAATTTATTTCTGTGGCTGATATTTTCCCTTTAGCTGATATATCCACTTCTATTTCATTGACATACGGAGCGCCCTCTTCAAGCCTGAAGGCAAAACTCAGAGTTCAACACACTGCTTTTATTTACCACGCACCATGTCAGGGAAGAGAAGCAGCAGGGGCAATGCATGCAATGAAGATGTCGATCTGTCAGATGTAAAACAACATGTACCCATTTCCCTCTGAAGAAAGGATTCCAGCTTGACTTATGCAAAGCCCTATGACCCCTGACAAGCTTTCTTGAGGTGCATACTGCTGAGCAACGCTCTTTACCTGTCTCCAGATGAGCATGGCAAACAAATCCATACTGCTAATTTGCATACCATGTAAAAACCTCAATTCCACGGCGCAATGAAGATGAAATTCAAATAAGGAAGAGTCAAATGACCCCTCCGCCCTGTAGCAGTGTGAATTTGACTTGAGTCAGAGGAGACCTCCAAGCTTAAGCAGGCTGAATACTTGCAGTGGAAAAAAAATTATCTCAGTTTACATGAACAAAAGCACGTTTGCAAAGACATGCTTCTATGCTGACTTTGATGTTGAGCTTGTCAACTGTGACATAGTGGGATTCACACAGCACAGTAGCTCTTAGTGATCAAAATGTAGTCAACATGTAGTCTAAAATATTACATTTTTGTTTGTTTCTGAGGGGATGTCATTTACATTACATTATTTGGAGTTTAATCATGCCCACAATGGTGTTACTTGCTGCAATTCGACAAACAATACAAACCTGCAGCAAGCAGAATACAATAGAATCTTATTGCCACACCAATTACTCATAGAAAAAAGGCATAGAAAGAAAAGCCAAAAAAGTGCTTTAGTGCATGTTAGCATTTTGGTAGCATTTAGGAATTAGGAGGCTGATTAATAGAGATCAAATGGCAATTTGTATACATAGTTTTGTATTCAGCAACCACTTAATAGTTTGATTAATGCTTGGGGAAGTCTGTAGCCACGGCTTCTTTAGTTGTGCTCTCGCACCTCTTCTTGAACCCTGCCGTTTTCCTCTCTTAGTTCTCGCTGTGCAGAATGGATTTTGCTTCATCTCAAAGCATAATTATGCCTTAAGTTTATATCAGCAAAGTCAGCAGAGTGTCGTCCCAGGGAGAGCAAGTGGTCTTAAATGTAGGTGAGACTTCAGTAAAGCCAAAGTTTTCAGATAAAGGAGCACCGCACAGCTTATGATCTTGGCTTTGAAATGGTAGAAATGAAAATAGTACAATTAATGTGGTAAGGTGGACATTCATTAATTTGTACTGTCAACGTGAGCACTGACAGCAGTAATTATTATGCTAAAATTCAGGGTCAGATCTGATGAAAGATGAGGTGTTCACTGGAAATATAAAATTAATCTATACTACAGAGTAATTATTTGACTGCGATTTTCCAAGTCATTATCCGTTCAATTCTAACTTAAACATAAATTAACTGTATGCCACAGCATCCTGTTTCTTTCAACGAGGGTCCGTGTGCTCTGGATGAAAATGAGATGTCATCACAGTCCCAGCTTCTGTTATACTGTGAAATTCTATTCATTTAGACCCTCTGCTCTGCCACTTTGCAGACTTTATTAGAATGAGAATCTGAGGCATCAGGGCTAGAGATGTAGCATCTCTGGGGAATCATCTGACTGACAAAGATTGAGTGGATGTTCTTCGTTGAAAGACAACTGGCTGATTTGCTAATTTCAAAATACAAATTGACGGTAACACACACTTAACATACATATGCACACTGGGACACACACACGTCCACAGATAGCAGTGTTTCAGCCCTTTCGGTGTCTCAACAGCGGATATGCAGGCCCAAGAGAAATAAACAGATATGTCACTTTCTATTTAGCTCAAAAACCGAGTGCCCGTCCATCATCTTAATGTGTCACTTTCTGAGTGTGAGAGTAAGACTTTGCATTTCATCTGGTGAAGGAATGGGGAGGAGGCAAAGGATTCCATGGGTGGTATGGAAGAACAAAGGCAATCAGCACAGATTCGACACTTTCATATTTCCCCCTACGCCAGCCATATTGTTAAAAACTGTTACAATTATCATTTATATAATTATTATAGTTTGTTTATTTTTCTCCATGCCAATTACGCTGCATTACCTTTTCCAAAAAAAATTAAAATTCAGTGCCCTGAAGCATTACTCATGTCCTCCAAATTGTATTTTTTTCCTACCACTCTTAGTTTTGGATTGACTCTCAATCGTTCCTGGTAATTTTTAAGCCTTCAAGTTTCAAAGGTCACTTTATAGCCCAACCTAATTAATTAAATTAGTCAGGAGCTGTTG
The DNA here is from genome assembly GCA_036023855.1 of Gadopsis marmoratus. Lineage (NCBI taxonomy): Eukaryota > Metazoa > Chordata > Actinopteri > Centrarchiformes > Percichthyidae > Gadopsis > Gadopsis marmoratus. The sequence continues at coordinate 51,794 of JAVQJF010082427.1, read as the reverse complement.
TTTTGCTGTGCGGTGCAAGATGTGCTCCTTGAGCTTTGACATGCAGGCTCGAGAAAGTACTGAATAAATAAGATTTATTGCCATTTTCCATTGAAGAGAAACCGCTGGCTGCCTTGCATAACCCTGTGTTTTGAAAGTCAGACTAACATGAAAATCAATTGGGAAATACCGTACAGTACAAATACAGTAAGAATTAATAGACTTGTGTTTCTTTGTTGCACAGTTACATTAAATGATAAGGCCTGACATGAAGGCTTCAGATGCATGTTAATAGAATTGTGACTTTGTGCCACATTGAACACCGTAATAACCAGAATGGAAGTTATCCAAGATGATATTTGCATAGGACATTAAAGCAGGCAGCAGAAAAGCAGCTCCACACGTTTGTGTTTGTTTCTCATACAATGTATTGCTTGTCAGTTGTTCCCTTGATTTTTGGTTGCAAGTTTACACGTTATCAAAGCGGTCTTGATTACTTAAAGGGAAACTCCGCCGGTCTTTACACATATAATGTGTGTTTACAGGTCTTGTGGAGTACTACTGCATACGTGAAAAAAATCGCATTGAGCCTTTTGTGGCTCCAGAGGGAGCTGCGCAACATCTGATGAATTGCCTCATGTGATGTCACTAGAGTCAGCCTCGGTTTTAAAATGAAAACCATCTGCGGGTGTGGCGTTAGAAAGATTCATTTGAACCGGGGTACTGTTTTCAGGCCGCAGGGGGGGCCGTTTACCTTAACATTCCACTGTTTACTGAGAAACTGTGAAGCCCCCATGATGACTCTACCTCAGCTGGTCAACCCTGCCACGAGGCAGTACAAAGACGTTAATCACCATGTAGTCGCTTGGCTTGTATCAGTCATCAAGCTGGGATTACTGGTTAGTATGTGACACCCCCACACCACCGCACAGCCTTGCCTTGAATCGCCGCAATGCATTATTCTGTCTGAAAGCGGCCTCACAAACCCATCCTACGGTCGAGGTTTTGAAAAGGAAGAAGAATGCCTGGAAACAAAAAGATGATATCTCTGGTTCTGCTACGTTGATTTTTATACTTATTGTGAGCCGGACGTTGGTATGGACCTGTAAACGTAATGCACTATTTTAATGACAATTACACTGAGTCTAATGTCTTTTTGATTATTTAATTTGAAGTTAAATGTTTCTGTTGGTGAAGCATTCCTCAAATCTGTTTAATAAATGTCAGTTGTGGATTAATTTCCGCCAAGGGGTTAGTGTATGTGGGAAAGAAGATAACAGTGTTTCTTATCAAACCAATTGTGATCAACACTAATAATCACAGTGGATTACCCAAGCAGACAAAATGTGAATGTGCTTCACTAGTTTTTAAAACACATGGTGATTGAATTCCAGTTAAGCACATCGCACTTGTAGAGATGACCTGCACTTAAGAACATGGGTGATTCACATGCAGCACTTACCGATTAATGTTATATCTTCATCTTGTTTTAGCTCACTTTCACTTTCTTCTGAGCATGTATTTTTGAATGTGGATTATGGTCATAGCTGGTATAAAGAGGCTCTTAAACTTGGAGAAGAAGAGTTCCTTGTCTCCCGAGTCATTTAAGATTATGCCCCATGTGGGTGCTTTGTGGGTTTAACAGCGTATGAGCCCTTTACTAGACTTCACATCTTCTAATGTCTCCCCTCTGCCTGTGTATAGACAGTATAAAACAAAGCATTTTGCTGGTGTTGTTTTATTCCCCATTTAGTTTCACTTTTGGATGGGATTTATGTGCCCTGTTTCTTGGATTGGTTGAGGAATTTGGCACTTAAACTTTGTGGCTGTAAAAATAGTAAAACACTGGTGTTGTTACTGTTACCTGTTATGTGTAAATGACATCTGAATGACAAGCAGGTTTCACCTAACAAAGTGAGACCTTTTGGGTAAACCCTTTTTAAATATTACACATCACAATTAGCCCAATTTAACGTCTTCATTGTAGGACTTTGGTCTCATTTAATATTTATGACGAGGCAAACAAGATGACTTCAGTTCAGCTCATCACCCTCAAATGTGTCCAAATATTCCAGACATTAAAGCGACAATGTAATCCAGGCTAAGGGTTTATTGTATCAAGTACGGGATGGAGGGTTGCGGTCATTCAAATTTGTGTGCCTGTTTACCTCGTTTACCTTCATTGCTCAACCTTCAAGCACATAAGCTCCATTGTCATTCTTTGCCCCCACTCATCATGTTCTTAAGTAGAATGCAAATCTGTTATCCTCTGGTTCGGCCGCAGTGGGGTTGTTTTTGTGCGTAGCTGTTAGTTGCACTGATGAAAAGACCACCTGTCATCCTCTGGCCCTTTGATTAGATTAAGAAGTCAAAGGGATGGATTAAATTCATATGACGTAGACTAGGACCTCATGCAGCGCTTACTCTGATCTACACATACTGGGCATTACTGTACATCTTACGTTAATAGAGCTCTGTCCAGATTTAAATTTCAATCATTATCTATAAGAAAGAGATAATGGGATATATTTTGATCCATTCTGGATATGTTAATTAAAGGCATCTAGGTCTTAGAATGTCTAGAAAGACTAAGTCAAAGGGGAACTGTGCTGTTTTCTCTTGACGATATTCTGCCAGACATTTAAGAGGCTTGGTCAGTCATAGATTATTTTTCTAAAAAGAAAGAAATTCAGGTCTGACCTATCATTTCCCTAAAATGTTTTAAAGAAGAAATGGAAACTATACAAACATGAAAAAGGCAACACAATCAATATAGCCATGGTTAATGTCAACAGACAAACAAGAGTCTACAGCCATGCAAGAGGGTCGGTGCTTTGAGCTAAACGCATATTATTATTACCACTCACATATAGAGTTAACACACACAGTACTTTAAGGACAGGTTCAACCTATAGCCCCGACAACCTGAGACTTAAAGGGAAACTTTGGCATTTTTAAACCTGGGCCCTATTTTTTGAATAATACTTACCAAACGTTTTGGAATTAGTCCAGTAGATCACCTTTATTGCAATTGCGCTGGTGAAAAGTATAGCCACTAAAAATGACTAATACTAGTGTAAGTATTAATCATTTAGACCCAACAATTGTAAACATTGGGCCCAAGTTAATAAGAGTTTAATTAATAGTTTCCATTTAATTTAGTAATTTTGCAATAGTTTCATCTGGGAAAAGAACATTTAGGCTAAAGTATTTATTTGGAATTATTTGAGGGAGTAAATTGACTAACCTAATGATACACATTTTTTATTTGAGGTACAAACTTATTAATTTCTGTGCATGAATTATCAAAGTAAATGATAAAAGTCTACCTTTGAAACTTGCTGGGCTCTTAATCTACAGTAGAGCATAGTGTTTTAACATGGACGGCTGTCTTTTGTACGTGGACTCAGCCTGGCCTGGAACATAACAGAGGGAAGAAATGTCCCTTTTTAAATATTTAACAGGCATAACCATGAAACTTGCTAGTGAGTATGGAAGTGCATTTAGGCATTTTATGACGTCTTGCATCATGACTCTTTGAGTGAGTGACAATGAATCTAATTCACCCCCTGATAAAGATTGGATACGAATGAATACTACAGCTTTGGTCTGGAATGCTAATGTGGTCTTTATCCGTTCTCAGGGAAGGCGGGTCACGGTCTCCAAAATTCAGTGCCATCCATAGAATCCAAAAAAGGCAGGGGTCTTAACTGGGAGGAGGGGTAAAACTGCACTTTTTGTTTTGTGGATGTCTGCGTTATTTGTAGCTATAGAGGCCAAGTCGCTCCTATTCTCATTCTAATTGGCACTGCACCCTCTCCCATGGCGGCTCCCGTTCCCAGAGTGAGGACCCGATCCTCCCCGCCTCACACTCGGCTACAGCCACCCAGACAGCCAGGCTGAGAGGCAGAGAGGCAGAGAGAGCGAGAGGGACGGAGGGGAGGGAGGAGTCTAGCTGTGAAGCTCTATCCCCTGACTGTGTCTGCTACGCAAGTGGTAGAGCAAGAGAGAGAGAGAGAGGGCGCGAGAGAGAAAGAGAAGGAAGGAGGGGGTGGGGGGTGGGGGCAAGTGAGGGTTGAAGAGACTGAGAATGGATGGGCAACGAGAAACCGTGCGAGCGAGAGAGAAGGAGTGAGCGTGTGAATGCTCAGAGTCAAGCAGCGAAGACACAGAAAGTGTACAAGCTCACATCAACAAGAGAGCGCGCGAGGCAGCGCTGACCACCAGCAACTCTGAAGAGTGACACAGAGGGGCACAGAGAAGAAGAAGAATCAGTAGAAGAAGAGAGGGACTGAAGACAGACTACCAGCCTTCCACTGGTAAAAGGAGACACCACTAAGGGACTCTAGCATCCGTCCCCCTCCAGCAGCACAGAGGAGCACTGTTTCATCTCGTGCATGTGTTTGTGCCTGCCAACTTCAATTTCACACTCGCCCACTGTTTTTCGTAGGTTTTGACCTCTCCACTCCTCAGTCATGATCCCCTGGCTCCTCCTGCTCCTGTGGATCTCCGGACATGGTAAGTTTTTCCAGGTTAAGTTGCTTGTTCATCACATCTCGCGTGCTTGCGACTGCTATGTGACTTGCTTGCTGGGAAACTGTGTCTCCGAATTCATCTCGCTGTGACGCCTGAGCTTGCCCTGCCATCTGTGTTTTTAAATGCTTATAATACAGCACTCCCGTGTGCACTGCTATGTCTGATGCAGAAGAGAAAGGAGGATATCAGAGGATGAAATCTGTGTCGCTTCACTGGGGTTAAGGAGCCGCGGATAGTTGTAGGCTGCACTTTCCTCCATCAGTCGTTTGTCATAGTTTTCGGAGCAGACAAGTTAAATACTTCCTCATGCGGACTTGATATTCCTGTCACACACACAGTCACACACAAAAAAAAGCCCTCTAACCCCAGTCCAGTTCAGCCAAGCGTTCACTCCTGAGTCGCATTGCTTTGAACTGACAGCCTTTCCCCATTGAGTCCAACTACGGGGGGTCTGGTCAGAAAAGAAGAGAGAGAGAAAGTTAATGGGGAAGTGCTTCAGAAGGCAGACTCGTGAGTATAGCTTGGCAACTCCAGCCCTTTGGGCAGTATCTGCTGTTATTTTTATTCCTAGACAGTCTGTTTGTGGACAGAATGAGGATGGATTAGTTTCCTCGGCTTGCCACCAGGTGGTTGTCTTTGGGAAACAATAGAGGTGACTATAGTACAGCAGATCTCTACCGCTGTGGTGTCTGTGTGATATACGGACGCACACAGGGCTGAATCACACAGTGGACGTTTGTCAGCTCTTAGCGTCATGCACAAGCGCCCTAGTTGACACTCTGCAGGGTCGGGGTCAATGACAAAGACACCACCTCTTTTCAAAGTCACACTGGACTACATTCTAAGGAGGGCATTGACTGAATGAATGTGTGTGTCTGTGCGCCTTTGTCTGTGTGTGTGTGTGTGTGTAGTTGTTTCCCAGAGGGAGTTGTAACCTTTTGTTGAAAGGCAGCACAGAAAAAGGCAAAATCCAGTCATCTCCAATCTGAGCTCTCAGCTTGTTTGCACGTTGTGATGAAACTGACAGCTGAAAGTCGGTTACACGCTGCTGACACAGTGGCAACAAATGAAACTTGGTGAACAAGATCATTTTCCACGGCGCTGAATTCAGCTCTTCCACATGTTGGTTTATAGCCTGTAACACAGAGGGGGAAAAAACAATATGAAGATGCTGCTAATCAAATACAACAATTTCCTGTGATTATGCTTTTCTGCTGATTCATTTCTCATGTAGAAACAGAGAAATCAATGTTATCAGGACAGAGCAATTTGAAACTGACTGGTGAGTGATGAAGTCAGATTCCCTCTTAGCATCTCCCGAGCTTCAACTGGTGTAGATACCTTCCAGTGGGGGTGTCAGCTTCGCTGTCTGTTTTCTTTATGACTGTGTATGACCTGGGAGAGTGACACAAGCTGTGTAAGTTGACCCAGAGAGTGGAATGAGTCATCAAGGCATTGGAAGCCTTCTCTCTAGGTCATGGCTAATATTGCGGGGCAGTTACAGTACATCAGACATGGTCCTGTACATGCTGTAACTGTGTGCTGTGTTCTCCTGATTTCCTTGTCAAGTCTTTATGTACCATCTGTGATGCAGGAATAGACGATCGGCCATTAGTCTCTTCTCCTCTGCTATGTTAAGCATCTGCCATTTTTTGTGTGCACTAACTGACGTCTACTGTACCTTTGCTGTGTGCTGCATTTCCAAGTGCAGAGCACGAATAACGTCCTGGCTGTATTAGATGGTTGGTTGGATTTATTCACATGCGGACACACTTTGTTTTGAACTTTTGCTCTGTGCTCATCACATTTTCATTCATATAACATTACAGGCTTAGCCACAGTCCTAGGATTAACTAACAGCACATCTCAGATAGTAGCAGCTGGAATGAGATGGGATTGCTGTGCATTTCAGTGGACCTGGTAAATTATCATAATATTTATATTAATATATAATATTTCCCTTGTTTACTGCCAGGTAAAAAGGTCTATTCATGCCTCTGGGGGGGAAAAAGAGCTTCCCTCTAGCTTACTCTTGTTGTACAAATTACGGGTCTGTTTATGTGCCGAGCCGGTGTCAGCAGAAAGCTGCGGAAAACAATCTTGTTTTTTATGAACGGGGTGGGGTGGGGGGGAACAGAGCCATAGCAGTCATATACTTAGACACAGCTATCCTGCGAGAGAGCGAGAAAGAAAGAGAGCGTGAAAATGAGAGAAGAGTCTGTCCACATGCAGAGGCGCTGAGCGTTTTCTTCCCCCCCCCCTCAACTTTGAGAAATAAATGGTCCGGAGCGAGCATACAGAGTGGGAGAATAAGGAGAAGGAAAGCTGTTGCGAGATGCTCTCCACCCTGACTGTGCTGTTACCGCATCTAGGGCACCTTTTCTCTCGCTGTCACCTGTCCTGCCTGTGACAGATGACACAGCACCAGTGAGGAGGATCTGGGAGACACATTCACCTCAGGCCAAACTTGTCCAGGACCCCGTCCGTCTCCTCGTACCACCTCCTCCCGTCCAATCTATACAGTGACCAGCATCGCTCACATTTTTCACTTGGCTCTTGGTCTCTTGATTTCATTTCTCACGGTGCAGCGGCACATTTCTCCCTCTCTCTCTGACTAACTGTCCCTTTCTCCTTCTGTTTTTTTCCCCCCCCATTCTTTTGCTGTGAGACGCAGTGTGATTGAGAACCCTGTGCCTCTGTCGGAGGAAAGGGTGAAATATGTGCGAGCGTGTCGTCCCGGTGGAGGAGGGGCAGTTTAAGAATAGTCTTGTACTGGATGTGCCAGGCTCTGACGAAAATGTGCTAGAGAAAAATCACACATTGTCAATGTTAAGTGTATGGGCTCTGTCCCTCTCTCCTTCTACCTCTCTTTCTCCATCTGTCTCTGTCTCTTTTTCTTTCTCTGAATGACACCTTATGAAATTAATATGCAAACTGTCTGGGCTACTGTTTTTTTTATGAAATCTTATTTTTGGTCTATCCATGACTTGAGGTTCACCCACTAGGGGCAGTGCTGCTGCACAGAAATGAAATCCCAATCTTCTTAAAAGTCTCCTGCACCGTCCCTCCCCCCTAGTCGCCTTCATTACTCCCACCCCCTCATATATCTCGTGTCAGAACTCCCGATTTCACCACATAGCCAGAGTAAGCTGTTTCTTAGTCCTGGAAAGCATGTCGTAGTACCCCCACCAGCACTTATTTCATTTACCGCTGTCTATTAACTGCTGTCTGACGTCTCTAAATCCGCTTTTCATGGGCGGCAGGCTTTGATACATATTTCTCAAGCAAAGGATAATTAAACATCTTTCCAATGTCATGTCTGGATGTGTGGATTTTTTATAGATGGAGAAGTCATTCTCACTTCACCAAAAGGAGGGGAAAAAAAGAGAGAAATACAGCCCATTACGTTGCACAACACAACTCAAACAGAAACACCAGTTTTCAGCTTCATTATTATGAATAGTTATTTTAAGACACACTGCTGTCTAATGCATGGATTACGGCCATTATAACTCAGAGGAAATTAACTGATTTACACCCATTCTATTGGATATACATAGAAACCAATATACATTTTTCTTGCATGTTGTCATAAGCTTCGCCAGTTCCAGCAGTCATATTTTCAACACCAGTAACATGACTAACAACCACAGAAAACATATTCAATTTGTCGTGAGCTCAGTCTGTATTCTGATGGGAGTCTGGTAAAGGATAATTAACATGCCTGGTAGGAGACACAAACGTGTCTTTGTCCTGTCCGTGTGACTTACGCAGTCATCATACATGACAGTTGGCTTGAGTAATGCTAACCCTGTGTGGACGATGCCATGCAAACACGGTGAGTGACAGAGGAGTGGCCCGTGCCCAGTGGCATGCAGTTTGTTTTCTTGTTTCTGCTGCATGTCCCATCAAGGCTAGCCAGCTTAAGTCACCTCAGCCGCTGTGACCCCTGCTCATTTCTGTGCCACGATAGATTAAGCCCACTGTAATCCCTCTGAGCCGAGTGCCCACTTGGATATTTATGGTAATAAGTAAACATATGAATAAATAATCTAAGAGGCTGCCGCTGGACAGCAGGAGCTTGTAAGTCCCAATATTTGGCGATGGATGTGGCATTAACAAGAGCTGCTATTTCCAAGGAAAATCAGTTTTGGCTAAGACTTGTATTTGGTTGAGAAGAGAAGACGCCTGGATGACAACCATTCAAACAGTAGATAAATAAATATAACAATCAACCAGTAAACACAGAAGTGACAGGCATGTGTTCCTGTAAGAACACAGCCTTCCAAATGTTTCAGTGGTAGGCAGTACCAAAATAAAAATTGCAGTATGTCAGTAAGTACAGTATATCCACTGACTGCAGTTTAGATGAAATCCTCATTTTGAGTCTATCAGGATTCAGGTCAGCCAAGGGAAGGGAATATGATTAGTTTGGAGTGTTCTTGGAAAACCAGGCAATGATCTGCTTCCTCTCATGCAGTCAGTCAGCCAGTCAACAAAACCAAGCTGTTTACTGTTCTGGCTTCATTATCCATCTAGAAGACTCTTTTCCCAGCCCCAACAGTTTTCTTTAGTACCAACCAATCAACCCCCAAGCCCCTCATCTCCTCTCTCTCCCTGAGACTCTGCTACTGGATCTCGTTCCTCGGGGATGAATTTATCCAGATTGAAGCACTCAGCAAAAGGGCATTATCCCGGATTACATGTCTGTTGGGCTGCAGTGTTAAGTAATTCAACCAGATGCTGTTGTGATCACTGGGTCACCTGTGAAGGCAGGGTTAGCATCTGCACTTGTTCTTGTCATATCTCCATCCATCTGACAATTCATCCTTGGAAGACAGGGAGCGAGATACTTGTAGCTGGATGATATTCAAAAGAGCCACATGTAAGAATGCCATTAAATATAGGGAAGTGTGAGGAAGCCTTCTCCAACCCTAGTCGGGATTTTATTTGGTGACAGATTATGGGGCGGATTAATGGTTTCTAAATTGCAGTTTAATGCATAGGAAACAACATGCTATGTTTTTCTTGCTAAAGCAAGTAAAGGCGGCTCCACAGGGTTGTGTGTGTGTGCAGTTGTGGGGGTGCTGTAAGTAGAGGAGTGTTGGATCATACTGTGTTATCTTTCCTTGGAGAGGACAAAGCATTGGCACAGCAGGGCTAAAAGAAAAATGTTGGCGTTTTTAGCTCGACTGTGTCTTTTCTCTCCTAATCCTGCCTCTACCTAGCTGAGGTTTGCTACTGGGATCTGTGATTGCTTGTAGAGCACAGGTGCTCCACGAGGTGGGTTCAGACAATGTATCAATACACCGTTTGTTCCCTTTTTGTCAAAACCCTGCTTTGCAAATCTGAGGCATTAATAAGGCTTTTGTTCATGACATTCACACTGAGAAAATGTTCAACTTAAATTGTCTCACATTCTGCCTTAACATATCATTTCCCCACCTTTTTGTAACTGAGTGAATGTTCTCACCACAGGCATGAGTAAATTCCAGTTGTTGTGTTTTTTTCAAATACAGTTTTACTAGTTCCAGGAGTTATACTGCAGAGAAGCATTGAGTTGAGAAAAAGGCACTCACACCCATTATTCAAAACAAACAAAAAGATCCATCAATACACTTCTGCTATTGTTCGATGTGTTTTTAAAAATACAGAGCACCTTGGTTTGACATCAGCCTGGACCCTTTGCTACAATTCACCCCCTCTCTCTCCCATCTGCCCGAAAAAATATCTTTAAAAAAATCAAATGCACTGCACCTTGTTTACCATGCATGGATGACACCACTGAGCTCGATTCCACATCTGTCATGGAAACAAGCAAAGCAAGAACACAAGGTTATGCAAGTGAAAATGTAAATTTTGTGAACATAAAAATGGTGAAAAAATGATCCGTTTTCCGTTGCCGTTATGCAAATAACAATATTATGTTCTATTCATTTTCTAAATTATATTTATGTAGGCACAGACAGTTGAGTAAAACCTAAAATAAAGCTAAGAGCTGTAATGTTTGTAATAAATATATCTTTATTATATGCTTAAGGCAGTTGGAGATGCTCAGCTAATGACAAACCTTGGCCATGTCACACCCATTAATTGGCAGGTTACGGTTAGGGTACAGTGTACATTGCCATTCACAAAACTTGTTGGCATTTTCACTTAATAGCAACAACAATGAGGCGCAGCTAGATGCTCAGTCATCTCTGCTGTAGTTTATGCAGATGGTTACGGGTTGCAGCTATAATATAAAGATTAAGTGGACGCAAAATGAGGCTCCACTAATAATACAATATGCTTTAATTATTTAGTGAGTTGGTCACACAGAATTGATTGAATATTGATTCATACTCAAACATGACACCTCGGACAGTGCAGCTTTAAATCTGAAGGTTTAGGTTGAATTTATCAGAGATGGTTACAGAGTTGCAGCTGGGTAGTGTGCTGAGTGCACACAAACCCTCATTTTGAAATACGGCCACTTAGGTATGTTGATACATCGCCTAAGAGGCTGATAATGTACATGTAACTTACGCAAAGAGCTTTTGTGACCTACAGAAACCCGTGTGCCATGCCAGGAAGTCTCATTTGTACGTGAAATTCGTTCACGTATAAATTGGCCATCCTGGCCCTAAACCTTCTCTCCCATTTGTCTTTAGGATGGTGTTCTCTATGCAGATCTATAGCTATGAGCTTGAGTAAAACACATGCAAGCATCGCCGCAGCACATGTCTGCAACCTGTGTCATGTTATGTGTCCCACTATTGCTCGAAACTAAATTTGTGGGTAAAGCAGCCAGCCAATGCATCGACATGACTGCGAAAGGCTGTGTTGGGCCAGAGCCTAGAAGATGCATGTGGCGCTTCAGCACAGGAGGCACTTGAGGAATTGGGCTGATGATCTGATAACGACTTCCTAGTGTTTGGCGGGAAGTTTCTGGGACAGCTCAATATTACACCTGGATGAACTAACCACTCCTCCGGATTCCTCCCTACCTCCTTCTCTGCCTCTCACTGTCCTAACTCTCTCATGCCAAAGATTCATAATAACGGACTCAATGGAACTGGTTATCATACTGCTCACTTCACATGCATTCTCTGCGTTTGTGTGTGTATGTGTGTGTGTGTGTGTGTGTGTGTGTGGTGTCTGTGCATTTGCCACAACAATTACAGCTGCAAGACTTGAATGGTAATATAAATGCAAATCAGCCTTTTAACTTGTACAGCCAGAATCTGGGGAAGGAGAAGCTGCTCACCTGTGGATGAATGTGGATGTGTCTCTTCCTGCCTTTACAACTGCTGTGTATGTTTTGAAAATGGCAACGGCAATAGATAGGATGTACTGCACTGCCATTTGTAAGCAAACGTTGGGGCTGTTAGATGTGTCTAGACTCCAATATAATAAAGTCCACTCTTGAGAACAGTTGTAAAACACCATGGTGTGAGACAGTCAAACGTAGTACCTCCCTGCTTGTGTGCTTCCATTTTAGTAGATACATCTAAATTGTGCTCAGTAACGCTAAATGGAAGGGCCCGGTGGCTTCTACTTAATAAAAGGATAGGAAAACAGTTCTCTCCATGGTACCGGGCACCGATGGTGAGAAGCATGGCTTTTTGAAAGGCTATTTGATCTGGCACTGATACCAAAAGATGTTTTATTCAGCACAGCACATCAGACACAATAGCAGCACAAACTTGCTGCTTGATCCAAGCCAAACTTTTTTCAAATATGCCAAGGGGGTGGGAGGTTCAGCTTTGAGAATGAAAAATGTCTAATGCTACACTGTGTAGATGTGCATGTTGTTTTTTCATTTTATTTTTTACCAGATGCCAAACGAGGCTTTGAGCCACCTGCCTGCCCCACTAAGACAATTAAGCAATTGGGAAGAAAGGGCCATTCAGTGGGGATTGCAATGTTAGCATAGGAGCCAGAAACCACCCTGCATACCACCCCTCCCCCCACACAAAACTCTTTCAGCACCGCTAATGTTGGCACTGTGCCAACGTTGTGCCTATCTGTGTAATAGTTGAGGGAAATTCAGCAGGAGCATTTCACACCAGTCCTTGGAAATCTGTGACACGGGGTCCTTGGTTTGCATGTTGATTGAAAATTCCCCTATTGGTCTCCAGACGAATTCAGTGTGAGGCCTGTGGCTCTGTGTCATTATAGTTGTTTACGAGGCAAAGCTTCATCTGGCACGACCATCATACAGAAAGACACACGCACACATTCCATACCCTCACTTGCATTACCAAAGAGCAATCTGCCAGAGCACAATAACGGATGAGAAACCCTGCAGTATGTGAGCACTGAGGGCTGAACAGTATTGATATGTTCTATAACATACTATAAATTAAGTTTTGTATTGATCCTCAGGCATTAATATGTCCTAATATAAGCAAATAGCTGTATTGATTGTAAGCGGGTGCTTCTGATGTTTCTTTAATATTGTACTGCAGGGATTCACTCTGCCCACTTTAATATCTGATCTATTTTTATATGCCATAATAATGTCGTGTCACAAGCAGGATCAGATGAAGGCAATCCCTAGACATATATGACAACTCTGGGTCTCTGCCACATTGCACTTTTCACTGCTTTAGCGCCTCTTCTATTCTGTTCTTTCTTTATCAGCTGGACTCCTCAAGTGGACGTCAGAAACCTGATATAGTAAACAAAGTGAATTAAAGTATAATTAATTTTTTAGAGGTCACTACAATATTCACGTTGCTGATTTGGAGGTTGAAGAGCTCTTGTCGCACTCTCTGATTTTTATTTTATTTTATCAAGTGCAATTTAATATTGTGGAGGCTGGCCTGGGCACTGAAAAAATGCTAATGCACATTGGGGAGTTTAAATGATTTGCTATCCTTTCAAATCTGTTGGCAGGGGTTTCAATCTGGCTGCCTTCCTGGGGGAATTCACAGTGGGCATTGCTCAATCCCTGGAGGACATTAGTGCAAATCACAAAGGAGCACAGAAGTCATTTCAGTTTTCCATTTTCCTTTGGCCACTGCCCAAAGCTAAATGGCAGAGGACTGGCTCACAATTCTGGGCAGGGCAACCCTCTTGCCTCCTTCCGTCTCTAACCTTTTAAACCTGATTTAATCAAATCAAAATACCACAATGCAGACTCATTTGAGACAACCTGAAGACAAACAGTTGAGGGGGAACCAGAAGGCCTTGGGGTGAACCAAGGGCAATGCCATCCATTTCTTCCTGTGCAACGAAGAGCACAGGGACAGAGAAAATGCCTGCGGTGCACGATGATGAACAGACTCTACATCAGAGATTGGATTAGAGTGGCAAGAGAGAGAACCCTAAAAGCCATGCGCAGTTTATTGAAGCCTTATCTAAAGCAATAATGTTACTAGAGAAAGGCCCATGTAATGACAGATGAGTGGACAACGCCCTGCAAAGAACTAACATCAGGCAAGATGGATATGGTGGATAGACAGGTCCACCATGGTCAACTCATCTTCTTTTAAGAGCTGGAAGTAGGACCCGTGGATAGTTAGTGTAAAATGGACTGTCAATTGCTGGCACCTTGGTTACCCCGCAGTGTCATCATCACAGGTGTAGCAAGTTTGGATAGGAAAAAGTGCTCAGGGTCACTGTTATTTAGGTTCCATTTCATCACTGATACCCATGAGGCATTATGGGGAAAATGGTAGCAGTATTATTGCTGAAATGTGTAGTCTCCCTGAAATTACTGATATCTGCAGTGCGTGGGTTTGTAATATATGAAATCTACGTTTGACCATGAAGCGTCTTTATACATACAATTATTTTTCCACGGGGGAATGTGGAGTGCAAAATAGAAAATAGACAGTACATCTGATGGATTTCATGGAGTTGTTGAGGGGGGGGAAGCAAAGTAGCATTTAGGTAAAAGTCCTGTTCTCATTTTTTCAGGATGGAGGATTTTCTCCCTGCTGGAAGGCAATGTTATCTAATAGTAGACGGATGATGGTAATGACAACACAATGCCATCCGAGGTAAACAAATATATCTGGCGCTCGGGAAAGAAAGTGAAAGCAGAAGAAAGAACAACAAAGAAAGGAAAAGAAATCTCAAAATGAAGAGCATTCTTGTCACAAATTCAAACATATCTGCGTCTTGCAGCCCTAATCCTTAATGCCAGTGTATTTGTTGTCTAAGTGGAGTATTTGTGCGTATGGGCAAACAAATGTGATTATTCCTTTCCTTTCGTTGTATGCTAATTTCTATTACTTCACATTGTTTGCCTATCTTACTCTAAACAGCTTTGGTTCAAACTACTTCTTATTGGTTGTTCAAAGGACACCGTGCTGTGTGTTTTCAGCAGAGTGGTGGAGTAACATAGAAGATTAATTTTATTATTTTTAAAAATACCCTTGTGCGACTTTTATCTTATGTTTCACTGCGATCTAGTTGGGAAAAGTCAATGCCTCTGTCCCAATACTGTTTGACACCAGCACAGCAGGACATTAAAAATGCAGAAGGGCATCTAAAGATGATCGTGGCAGCACACAGTGGGATGTTCAGTGGTGTCACCAATCCCCCCATCACCTCCAGTGCATGGCCCCTAAACTTTCCCCAGGTTCTGAGCGTGAATTATTAACCACGTTTTCATTAAAAAAATACAATTTGCTCAGACCCAGCTGTACAAACCCCAACATAGCCTCATTTAAAACATGGAGAAACTATCTCATAAATTTATGTTGGATCTCCTGCAGCCCAAAGAGTCTCCTCCAGATGGGTGCGCTCCACATTGAGTGGAGAGTTAATGGCTTGGAGTCTACTGTCAGTCCTCATCCGCAGGCTCACTTGAACCGCTGAATGCTTCGATATTTCTACTCTGTTTTACTTGCCTCGAGATGGGTAATAATCAGTTTAATGAATTAATTAAATACAGTTGGTACATTGGATCTAATTTATTTAGCAAAAAACTACCAAATATCTCCACAGTCATTCCTAATATAGAACGAAAAGACAGTAATATGTCTTGCAACCCTTTAGATTCTTCAATTTTCAAATGCAGGAATAGTGATGTGTCTGCTATCTGGCATTATCTGAAGGACAATCCTTAAAAGAGATCCTCGTGTGGGTCTGGGGATTGGCATTGTTGTTGTTTACTCCAAAGCAGACATCTTTTAGCTTCTCCCTCAGCTCTGATCCTTTTGATCATCACCTCCATATTGGATATAAAATGGAGAATGAACAGCTCTGCAACACAAGTGACTTTCAGAGTTCTGTGACTCTTTGAAGGCTGCCAAACAAGTGTCTTTCATCTCACAAACCAGCATCCGCCTCGTACAAAAGGAGAACCTGACAAAATGAGAGAGAAAGGCAGGGTCCAGGGCTTGGAAATGAAAAAGTGAAGATTGTGGGGCCTCTTTGTGATCCCGTTTCCTCTAAGGCCTCCTGTGAGGGAAATGACTTGTACTTCATACAGCATTGATAGTTGGGCATCTGTCAAACACCCTGAGCCCGAAGAAGGGTGAGAATAAATAAAGTCCATTTAGCTGGCCAAGCAGAGTGTTTGCTTTCTGAAAATTCACGCTAATTCCCTCTTTCGTTAATGAGGTGACTAACCAAAAATGTGTTGATGCATGAATGGGCCTCAACAGGTAATGCAGAATGAACCTCAGAGACATACGGATGCTATTGAACTCTGTTTCTAATTTGATTAATCTCCAAAGAGCCATTAAAGCATTCTTCTTCTTCAATTCATAAGTGGTTAACATGCTTTGAAGACTCTGGTATTGTTGAGTTGCTACTGCATGACATGCACCAGGTTGATTTGAGCCACAAAGATTGTAACCATTACTATGGAGAGAGCAGAACAGGAAGTTAATTGAACAGAAGGAAGATGTACAAATGACTAAATTAGTACGTTTTGTTGTGGAGCAGCCCACAATGGGGAACAAAGAAAGGAGGCTCATACTTCCAGAATCTATTATCCTTGAATTAATGATGGAACAGGAGCAGTAGTGTTCCCCCCACTGAGACATGAACCAGATTTCAACCCAGAGCTCCCTGGAGGTGAGGGCCGGCATCTCTCTGACAGGACATCTGGTCTCTGAGTATGGCCACCAGGGGGTCGGTGTCGCAACCTTAATTGTAATGTCTCCCTCTTCCTTCCTGTAAGAAACTAGGGCAGCTTTCCATAAAAGGAGAAGAGGGGGGGGGGGCACTATTTGCTGGGCTGTGTCGGCATGCCACATCATTTAAGCTGACAGCACTAATAAATTACAACTACAGATCACTGTGAACAAACAAAGCTTAATGGAAATAAAGTGAGAATTATCAGCCAAGAAATAAAAGGGAAAAAAAATTAAAAAATGAGTGCACCGCGTGTGGATGAAAAGACATCAGACCAGCATAACACAGGCATTAAATGGGCAAATTGTCACTTTGAGAGATAGGAAATGTTTCGTTCTCATCATTGCTTGTGTTGAAAATGGAAAATAATGAGAGAATCTCTGAGCAGAACTAACACATGTCCCTTATCTGAGTCCTCAAAATCTTCCCCCTCCATTGCTTCCCTTCTCCCTCACTCGCTGTCTTGCCTTCCAGAAAAATAATTTCGCAGATTGTTTTGCTCTGTAGGACCCTCCATCAATTCAGCCAGGTCAGAGAAAGCCTGGAAGCCTATGCCGTTAAAATGCTTAGCCATGTGGAAGAGAATGACGAGATGGGGGGAGGGTAAAATGGTATGTCAGGGGAAACGTTTGTCAGGTGCTATCAGTATGAAAGCTGTTCATCTAAAGACCCTTGAAAGAAAGGCAGGTCAGAGAGGGTCCAAATGGACCACTCAAACTTTCTGTCTCTGTCTTGGGGGAGAAAACAATAAGCCAAATGCAGACTGAAGTACAACCAGCCAAAATGTAAAATGCAAAAGAGCCCCAAAATATGCAGCAATCCCATCAGAACATGAAGTGCCAGGTGCACAGTAAGTGTTGTTAAACTTAATTAGAAAGAATGAAAGCTCCCAGCTTGGCAAAGTGAACACACTGCCTGTGGAAAAAAAAAAGACAGGGATCAGAGTGAGTCATGGCTGGGTCAGTTTCATAGAATACAAGTAAAGGTAATTGAAGCAGTCTTAGGTGAGTTTAATGATTCGTCACCATGTGGACTAAAGGTCAATCACAGAGGTTTTACTGTATCCTGTGCAACTGCCACTTATGTGAGTGAACATCTTTTTTTTCTCCTGTGTTTTTGCATTTCTTCACGGATGTTAGATTCCCCTGTGACATGAGATACAGGCGTCCTAAACCCGGGTCTCTTTTTATTTTTTGTAACTAATTCAATTAGGTAGATGTGAGTTTAAATTCATTACACATTACTAAGATTTTAATTATTATTATTTTAAAAAAGCTGTCCTCAGCTTTGTTAGAAGTGATAACCTGCCTTTTAGAAAAGGCTTTCTGCCCAAGTTTAATCAGGTCCCTAAAGATGAGAGACTGAGGTAGTGAGATTACCATTTGGCTTTTCCAGAAAATAAAAATATTTTTTAGTTCTCCGAATAAGTGGAGTGGTTGAAGATGCCACATGGGTGCTGTTGTGTTGCTGAATTAAATAGTGAAGCGTCTGAGCCCTGCGGGGAGGTTCTTAACCACAGGCTAAAGTTTTCGCTTGCCCACTTTGTTAGCCAGAATGTATTGAGCCTGAGCCAAGGTTAGCCGGCACCATGGACACAGAATCCCATTGCTTTTATAATGAGCTCCGAAAAAGAAGAGGTCACATACCACGAGACTCAGATGAAAACTAATTGAGAATGTCACTCAATAACAATAAACCAATAAGCAGAGCTGCTTCCTCTTTATGCACGGG
Source organism: Gadopsis marmoratus (assembly GCA_036023855.1). NCBI lineage: Eukaryota > Metazoa > Chordata > Actinopteri > Centrarchiformes > Percichthyidae > Gadopsis > Gadopsis marmoratus. The sequence continues at coordinate 33,467 of JAVQJF010082427.1, read as the reverse complement.
AGCTGTTTGAGTAAGCACTTTAAGTGGAACGAGGAGAGCAACTAGGGGAGAGGAGTGTGAGGTGTAATATTTGTGCCTGGGGGATACTGTACATCCTGCTTTTCAGAAGACATTTTGTGTGTATTTATGTCTCCGCATACTCTGGATGTTGTGTGTGTGTGTCTTCCTGCACGTACCTCTGTGCGTCTACGCATGCCTCGTGCGTGACATGTACTCTACCGGGTTTGTGGCACTTAGTCTTTGTGTGTATGCATGTGAGTGTGAGGAGACCACAGAGGGCCGTCCAACAGGGAGAACTGCATTTCGAAAAGGTGCCAGAATGAGTTTGTCACAGGGAGCGTAAACTTGAGGAGAAAGGGGACTGCGGAGAGAGAGAGACTTTCCTCAGGCACCCAGAGTCTGTCAGACTGATTAAGTCACACGGCTGGAGTGAGAGTTGGGAAACTGTACCAGAGCATGCTAGGAGAGAATGGTATGACAGCAAAGAAATAAAGAAACAAATAGTAGCATGTAAGTATTAACATGACTGCATGTCACATGTGCACTTACTTATACCTGACCCTAGAGACTCATGCTGGGACACTGCACACCAGCATGCATCCCATCATCCCACCCCGCAGCTTCCTCACCCTGCGGCGACATAAAGCAGGTCAGGGGCATCTTAAAGTTCACGAAATGCATCATGACAGGACAACTCTAACATATGCCTGTGTGACAGTGAAGCAAATAGATGACTGATGGTAGAGCAGAATGTCTTAAGGGGAAGAAAGAAAACGCAGTATAAGGAACACTGACTTTATCTCTCCCTTAACTTGCTTCTACTTTGAGTTTCTTCCCAGACAGAAATGGGCCAAAAGGTGCATTTTGTATAGTGAGAATGTATGGGCCTGTATTTATTTCTGAAACATGAACACATACAAACATCAGCCCACTCGCAGGCCTGGCCTGTCTGTCACTGCTGCTATATGTGTCAGAAATGCCAAGAACCTTTGAAGAATAGCAGTCTACCATGCCACATGGCCCTATCATCCACCAGACTAAAAGGTGAACTCTTGTTCTTTGTTCCAGGGACCATGGCTGCTCTGAGATGCCCTACTTGGTCTCTATCTCTCTCTAGCTGTCTCTTCCTGCAACACTGAGGAGTGCTGCAGACGTGTTGGTATACAGCAGAAGGGCAGCATCATTAACAATACTGAAGGCTACCCACATAGAAAACATTTGGCATAAAGTGCAAATGAGACAGGAGATAGAGAATCGCTTCCAGTTATGCCCTCAGTAAAGCCAGGTACATGGTTGATATTGCTCACTAGCTGGAAATGTGAAAAAAAAAAAGAGGCTTCCATCTCAACTTTGTCCTTCCACAACTGACCACCATACTGAAACTAACATCACTCGTCCTGTCCTCCACAGGCTCTACAGTCCCACTGCTCTGCCAAAGCACAATCTATAGTACCTCTAGCATCAAATGCTAATTGCTCAGTATTCGAAGAGGGAAAAGGGCTCCCTGAATTAAGAGTCATTTAGTGAACGACTGAGTTCAGCACAGCACTGCGATGCCTACGAGCTAATGTTTCTGCTATCTTGCATAGAGCTCTGAAAGTGTAGTGCCACGTGAAAACGCTCTCTCTTCACATTGTGATGCAAATTCAAACCTGTGCTTAGCTTTACGAGTAATTACCGTGGCGGAACAAAACAGCACAGTTAATAGGTTCAAAGTATTCCATCAAACAAGAAATGAGAAAACTACCTTTGTGAGAAAATATGGCTTTTGTCTGTGTTCAGGGCCCAAAATCAATGTGTACTAAACAGCACTTTGGTCTTTGCACAGATTTTAATTTGTCAGACAAGAACTTGCTTCAGTCGTGTTTCTTTGAAAGGGAATTGAAACAAATAGATTCCTCAGTATTGAGGAGCACTGCAGGAAGTATTTTCACCCCATTACACTGGTGCAAACAATGGGGGCAGTGTGCACCTTTGATCAAGGGCATGTCTATGTTGATGACAATGAGAAATCTTCAGGCTGTCCCGAGAGTGTTGTAACCCTACCTTCAAAGTACACTTGTTTTTCCTTGCCAACATCCTCTTTTCTGATCCTTTCTTCACTGTGCTGACTGAATCTTGTATTTGTCGAGATCAGTCAGCAACACTAACAAAGCATCACAGAACTGATTTTAAGAATTTTGATGAGATTTTGGTCCAACGCGCAATGCAAATAAACAACATGTGGATAAATCACCTTATTAATGTGCAGATGTTCTTAGCTGCATTACTGTAATGTGATTCCTGATTGTACACAATGTGTGTATATGGGTATTTGATGGCTATGTGATCACTGTGAGAGGCCAGTTCCTCTTCCTGGTCGAGCCTCGGTTTTCTTAGGGCCATCCACTGACACTTCATCGTGCCCTCTGTCAGAGCAGTATCAGCAAGATGGGCATAAAGAGCAATCCTCTATGACTGGGACCGACCCCAGTGCTGTGGCTGGGTCAAGGTCTGTGCCAGCGACACCAGCTGGGTCCCTGCGCCACTTGCAATACATACTTGGCTAGCATCATACAACTGCAGACAGTGCATGGGGGTCATAGTGACAGACACTTCTATCACACAGTTCTCTGATCTATCTATCTGACTTTGTACTTAATTGGACATCACCTCTAGCCTGATCAGTCTAATTAGGCAGGTAATGTGTATCGGTGTACTTGTTTTACGATTGACCCTCGTGATTTTAACATATAGAGACTTAATAAGAAACCTTTTCAATGTAATTACCTTAAATAAGGCTTTAATTAAGACGCCCATTAGGCTCTAAGAGCTTGCAAATTAGTAGACCCTCAAATATAAAGGTATAGGTATTTGGATGCTCAGCCTTCGTCATGGGAGGCAACTATCAAGTCAGAACAAAAAAAAAGGTTGTTAATGGCACTGCGGACAAGAAATTGACAAAAAGAAATCTTTAACACACTGAACACCTACAGTGCCCACATACATCAGAGGAACCGATCATTAAAACCTCTAGTTTGTTTACAAGAGACTGTTAGTCTGTGCTCCTGCTGGCTGCATGTAGAGGATGCAATATTCACTGCAATGCATTGGATGGCTTGCATGATCTGAATGATTTTCAAGCTGATGATTCTTTTTTCATTAGATCCTTGCAAGTAATTTTTATCCTGAAAGTGACACTAAGGCTAAAGTCAATAAAAACAAAATGTTTTTCCCTTTTTTGAGGCGGTATCTGCTCGAGGTATCTGATGGAAATGTATTGGCTTATTCGATTATGCATCCATTATCTTGCAGTGTTGACATTTTGACCTATGACCAAAGAAAAGTCCAGGGAACACCAACAATACCTACGTTGCAGGTAATCATTTAAATATAGTGTGTTGCTTTGGGCAGACAGAAGGACAGAAGGTGTTAACTGTATATCAAATATAGTATGTTGTCTGAACCATGTGCCTAGTTAGACTGATTAGGATCTGAGGTCTTTCCAATAAAACAAAAAGACCCTTCTTCACATTTTATAACTTTAATGTTTTTAAAGTACATTTGCAATTGTAATACTTGACAATTTAATGCAGCAAGCTAAAGTACGGTTTTGAAAAACCTCTATCAGGCACTGTACTGTATATTTACATGTTCTGTCTAACTGTCAGCTGGTCAATAAAACAATTAAACACAGCAGTGTACTGAAAATAATATGCCCATTGAGCCAGACACAGAGCCACAGAGCCAGCTCGACTCTTTAATCCAGGCAGCCCTTTTTCTTCCGCTTCTCCTTGCAGAGTGCTCTGAACCAACTGCGAAATTGAATTTTCCACCCCTGTGTGTACGTGAACCAGCCAAGCACTGCATTGTCAGAGTACTCAATTAGCTCCCAAGGCGTAAGCCAAAATGTTTTCCAACAGCAAATGTATTCTTCACAGTGCAAGTTCTCATTAGCATAATGCTTCTATTCCTATAGCACAGACTTAGAGTGCCTTCCCAAGGTTGAAAACAAAACCGGCAAAAACAGCCTGAAGCTTTAATACCACTGTCCCTCCATGTCATCTCATATTGTACTTAGGAGTCATGTAGCCTTCAGAGAAGAGAAATGTTAACCTCTGCTTAAAATGTCTCATTAATATTAGTAAATACCCTTCCTGGTATGAGGAGCACCTAGCAGAGACATTCTGTAAGGGCTTGCAGTTTTTTATTCACATGCTCAGGTTTTTATCTGGATTCGCACGATACAGAGAACACTCCTCTGGGTCTCTTATAACTCATGAAAACAGATGTTGAAACGCTCTTGTCCTATTTTCTCATTGGAAAAGCTGAGCGTACGGAATGCAAGTCCTGTGATAAATCGAAAACAAAAGAATTTCAAGCCTTTAAGACCTCATAATGCTTACTGAAAGTTGTTGTAATTTTGCAGAAAAATGAATCGTGTTGTTTACTGAATGTGCTGACATTGAAACAGTTGGCTGAAGCATTAGGAACAATCTGCACTGGCAAGTAGTTGAACAGTTCTCCGACAAAGTGACATTGAAGTCACACAACTAGACAAACTTTGCTGCGTTTGCAAGCTGAATCGTTGAAAGGAGGCAAAAGAAAAGAAAAAACGCAACGACAAAAGCAAGTCTCAACAACTTCAGACACTCAGTAGGTGGAAACTACTCTTACTTGGAATCCACGCACTCACTTTTATTTGACTGTGGCAGTAATACAGTGGATGTAGCACAGGCGGCCATGCAGTCAGTGGGTTGTAATCGCCTGCCAGTGCCCTATAGTGTTCATTCACTCTCATTATTAAGGTGCCACCGACTCCAAATTTAGAGCTCCTGCGTTTGTCACCTGCCCTGGGCCTTGTTTATCAGCCCTGACACACACATTCACACAGAAGGTCCTGTTACAAAGATTGGGCAGACATCAAAAGTGAGACGAAGTGTCACTCCGCCAAAGCAGCTTAATCTAAGCGGGACTGCAGGCAAGGCAAGGTAAAGATTTTCACATAATTATTTAAATGTATTTCAAGGGAATCTAATAAGGAGCATACCAGTGGTTTTAAAATGCATCACCTGTTTTATCTTTCATGCACATATGATTGTGGATGAAATTATCTGATGTGCTTACCATGAAATGTGTGAAATAGACTGAAAGAAACACTGTTAATGACTTAAATTGATTTACTCCATGGTCCTGTAGCTGAAGTAATTAGATGGAAGAAAGGGGGCAAATGAATGGAACTGTCTGCTTTTCTTCCCTCAGTGGAAATCAGAGGTGCAAGAACATACATTAACTTCGAGATGGTAACCATAAAGAATGACATTGGAAAAACATTACCATTGTCCTATGTTTGTAACCCTGTCTTTAAAAGTGGGCATCTGTGTCTGCTGTAAAGCTTCTGAGTTATCCTTCCCGAGGCTTTTAATGGAGCACTCAGATTAGTGCGCCCTCTATAAGGCAGACGCAGCACCAGGATTAACCTTGTTTTAAATGTGCCGTTTGAGAAAGATTGGTTGACCTTACTGTGACCTAGGCTTTGGACAAACCATCGCACTTGATGGAAACTGGCTGTTAATGGACTTCACAGTGCCAAGAAACACCCTGATGACATATGCTCATGTTTGAGATTAATATCGTTTGCCTTCCAACACTCACTACTTGCTATAGCTTGAAATTAATTTCCGTCTTTGGCAAGTCGTTTTGGCCCCTGTACCTTGGCAGACCTTCCGTGAAGCAGTTTTTTTTTTTCTCAGAATGACGATGATCTAATTTTGTCATTTGCTCTGATCTCACCTGCCTTAGCCAGGAACAGTCCCTATAGCTGGGAATCAACAGTTTCTGCACCTCTATCCCTTTTGAGTGATGAGGTATAAACATAATGATAATGTTGGTTTAAATGTTGCCGTTCGGACCAAAGATAGTCCTCATCGGGTCAGGAGAGAAATAGAGACACTGCAGAAACAGGAGAAGAGGTACCTTTAATCCTCCCCATTAACAGAGTCCATTGCCTGGGATTGGGGCGTTGGATTCTCGGTGTGAGATGAGCTGCACTTCCTGAGAAAATGAAACAGGATGATGGAGATCAGTGACAATACTGGCCGGATAATCATGCTCAAATCACAGCAATCTGCTCTCAATCTCCACCCACGATCTACACACACTACCGTCAATCCATCCCCATCAAATCCCTAAATCCCGACAATCTGTAGCACTCAGTTTAGGACCTCTGTTAATCCACCTAGCAAGCCCACATTACTGGACAGGAAGGTACAAGATCCCCTGGACACTTTCTCCCTCTAGAAACCAAATTTGGCCCTTTATGTCAAATTTTATACTCTGCATCACTGATCCATTGCTATTTGATGGCCTCCTCTTGAAGGGAGCAGGTGTAAACTCATTTTTATGTGGCCATATCCACACTGATACATGAACTGCAGGATGCAAAAAAAAATATATATGCAGAGTTAGTTTTACCCTTGTGCATCTATGTATTCAACATCATCCAGGATATTAATTTCAATACCAGCAATGCAGGGCGGAAATGCAAAGCACGAGGACTTACTGATTGCAAGGAGATGCCTTGACAGCAAGCCTGATGTGGGCGGAATATGTTAGGCTTTTGAAAAGATGTGTGTTTTTGGATGGTGTGATTCCAATACATATGCCACCAGAGGGAAGGGAATGCACTATATAGCTACAACATAATTTAGTCTTTACGAGTAACAAAGTACAACCACCAATATTGCAACAGAGCGAATGTGTTGCTTGTGCACTGTTGGAGACAAAGGGTCCGGCCTCGTGGCTAAAGGGCAATTTCAGGGACCTGAAATACCAATTGGCTCACTGTTGAGTTTGATAGGATGAGGAACCTTGATAAATGAAATGTACCTTGACTTTTCCTGATGAATCCACTCAGCTGCAAACATCAGTCCCAGAGCTTATTATTGCCTGGAATCCCACTGTTTGTGATTGGTACGACCGCCAGAGAGGTCAGCAGTCATTAATTTTCTTTTGAGCACAGACATTTTTGATACAGAAATTGTTCCAAAGCAAACAATGTACTCAATACCCATAAACATAATTTAGAAGAATGAAGCAGTTCTCCTTGACACCAAGCACATGTTATAATATATAAACAAGAATGACTTTCCTTGGACTATTCTTTCTTTACACACTATCTGTCAGAAAAAAGCGTGTATTCCCCCTTTTTTTTGTGTTTCTTGACCAAGAAATATTTTCATCTCTAATATTTGACACTTGTTTATGCCAACCTTTTTTATGATGCTTTATGTTAATGCTTCTCTTAAATGAGTAAATCTGTGATTGTGAAACAATAGGTTGACTGCAGCATTCTGCATTGCTTTGTCTTTCTGACCATACACATGACATGGCAAGGGAAGGATTTCTTCCTTTACTCTCAATGTGTCTCCCCTTAAAGGAGCACTAAGGAACATGGAAAATGAGCTTTCCACATCTTCAATACTGTCACTTACTAACCATGCTATAAACTCACTCCATCTGTCTTGTGTCCGGATTGTAGATGATCTTTTTTTATTGCTTTCTCTTCTGTAGTAATTGTTGTATTCAAGAGATGGACAGTTGTTTTGAAAGGTTACAGTTTGTCACATCCGGCCATATGACTAGCTATGAATTTGCCAACCAGATTGAGGTAAATAGTACCTGATTTCCAAACCCCGCTGTCAAGAGCATGCGATTTTCCTTTAAAGAAATAGTTCATTTAAATTCAACATAGATACATTATTGATTGTTCATCATAATTTAATGGTCATCCACATAAAAAAATTGACAACCTCTTATTTCAAAATTCCTCTCAGCTGAAGTTTTGATTTAGTGGGTTTTTAATCTGCATCCACAAGTTCGTCTCCCTCCTTGGAGATCTACATTTAATTGACTTTCATAAACAGTTGTGCACAGTTTCCTTGTTTATTCAGCTTAACTTCAAAACTCACACAGATAAGCTCAAACCTACAGAAGACAGAGTTCTTGTCCTTGCTGAACAAAAGGACTGACCGTCTCATCGAGGGGAGCTTATTTTCTTCACATCTTCTTTGAAACGGTGAAGTCTCGAAAAAATTGAAAAATTGGCAAGCACCTCTGGTTTCCGTTCCAACAAAAGTACCCCAAGTGCATTGAACTTAAGTAGGATTAGACTGCAGAATACAGTCATATTTGTTTATGTAAGTCCGCTCGCTTTGTTCTGAATGGATGTGTGCCTTCTCCAGTTAAGAGAGTCAAGGAAAGAGCTTCAAGGTCCATTTGTTGTCTTGTTGTTTCTTTTTCACCATTTGACTCCTCAATGCTCATATATCAAAATGTAACAAATATCTATTCCGACAGCCTTGATGTATAGCAACATTTTCAGTTAACACTCTGACTAGATGATCGGTTGAAAGTCTGTCACAGGATCTCTTTCTTTAATAGAGTAGTTGATTTGAAGAATCATTAAAAATTGTTTCAGCCACAAACAAGATAGTTGTCCCTCCCTTTCTGTAATCTGAAATGTCGTGTTTTGACAAATATTGCGTTTTGTCAAATGTTAGAATGTTGCATGTTTTAACCTTCAGGGCCACCATATAGCAGAGATGTTGAAATATATTTTTTCAGTCATGACAAATACAGTACAGATTCACTCTCTGACTGACAGCAGGGATGAGTCAGTGATAACTCCCCTGTGAGCCTGTCCTAATACAATACTTTCTCAAGTTGCAGCCTGTTACTTAGTATGAAAACTAAAATGCTGCCATTTACCAAGAATGTCCCCATTATCCTTTCGGATTCGCCCCAACTCTATGTTGTTTGCTTCGCAGCTGGGAGTTCAGCAGCACTAACCCGAGATGACAGCCGAAGTTACTTGGCATCTTTTGTCAGTTTGTCCCAATATGTTAGCTCTGCTTTTGATCATTCACTGTGTATTTTGCAGTTAAAAGTCTGTCATCGAATGTATCCAAAAATACCATCTGCAACATCTGCTGCACATATAAACAAACAGCAGCTGCCAACAAATGTGGCGGATTAGCCCTTGAAACACCCATAAATGCTGCGCGACGTAGCGTCAATTTTTAAGCTCTATAACTATTTGATAAAAAAAAAATATGTCATAGTTTATCTAACTCTATGTAGAGAGGACATGAAATAGCAGATATTTACCTCCTCATTAAGTTGTGAAGAAGTCACTATTTTGGAGCTTCAGGTTTATGTGGGTTTATGTATGTGAACTTGAGGGTTCACAGTCTTCGCATCTGCAGAAATAGACTAATGAGAGCTTGACATCTGCAGAATGTTTTAGGAATTATAAGGAACAATTCTTGATTTTTGCACAGTAGATTGTCAAATGCTTGTAGGCAGGATGCAGGAGCTTTGACTTAGAGACTTTACTGTGTAGACACCTAAACTTCACTGTGAGTTGGGTGTGTAATATGGCAATAAGAGAAATAGGTATGTTGTTGGGGGAATTCAACGTGGAACATGATATGGATGACTAACGTGACTGTGCTCAAATAGCTTTGTAGATGCAGAGATCATACCTTTATGCAAGATTGAGCCACTTCCATTTAGCACGACATTAGATGGATGCATGTATGTAGCCCTCCTCAATTGATGGTGCACGCTTAAAAAAATAAACCTGACAGCAAAACTATTTCTGTTATTTATAGTTGAGGTTCAATGTTTTATTTAATTTTTTTTCTTTACAAATTTCAATAAAAAGTAATATTTTTAAAAAGGAGCAGATCAGTTTAAATTATAGGTCTGTTGCCACAGATGATAGAAGGTGATGGGGAGTAAGTTTAATTTTTAACTTTGGAATTTTCACTTGGACTTTTGTATTATGCATATTATTGACTTGATTGATTGGATTTGTTTGATAAATTAGAAGTTCATAAATGTAGCTATGGCATGACTCTCGCATGATTTTAAAAACATCAAGGACAAAATAAAGCTGAAAAGCTTATTACCATTGTCCTTCATCAGCAAATTATCATGACTCACATATTTAACATTCAAAATAAATACTGATTAATTCCACCATTAAAAAAAAAGAAAAGGAAAACTAATGAGCCCTATTTATAGTAAATGGATATACTGCTTTAAACCTTGCTTGTAACTGCAGTTAGGCAAAAGCTGTGTTTGATCTGCTTTTCATCGAATTTAAATGCAGAAATATTTCATTTTCTTATCATGTTCTTCAGGAGACAAGCCTGAGTATTTCTAATCTACGCTCACAGATGCAGAGTGCAGAAAGCACTTGTTTAATAAATTGACTCTCATATTTATGGCTCTGTGCAACATGCATTACAGGATAGTTACAAAGTCAAGGTGAGCATTGGAGGTAGTGGAACACCAACGACTGTTCTTCGGTTAAGATTATCTACAGCCAGTCCAAGAGCCATCCATTTAAGTGACTTTATCATTACCAGGCACAGAGACTGGATCCACAGAGCGAAATGGAATAGCCGAGAAACTAATGGCACTTGACAGATACTGGTGTGAGATAGCATGCTTATCTTTGTATTATGTGAAAAGAAGGCATTTTCCCAGATCACAGTGTGTGTGGTGGAACGTGGGGCTGGTGGGTGGGGGGCGTCCTGGGGGGGGCAGTCAGGTGGGGGTTGTAAAAGGAGGAGGGCAGTGAGGGGAACGTTATAACATAACGAAACAACCACTTTGTCACTTTCAAAGCAGTAATTTGTAATAACTGGTTAAATGTTGCCTGCTATGCCTTCTCAATCTTTTTCTTAGAGGGAACGTGAAACGTACCAAAAGCAGAGTTTTTGCTTCAGAAAATTGCAATAAATCATCTCAATTAGATATCTCTTTTTTTCTCTTTTTTTTTTTGCGACGTCTTCACTTGAAAGCAATCAAACCACCACTATGGCGCTCCTCAGAATAATAGATTTGTCTTTCTAATACTGTATTGTGGTCAAAACGTCCCACACATTTAAGGTAGATTCCAGTTTAAGGGAATAGCAGACCCTTACATTCTCTTATGAATGGACTCTACAGTCACAGATTGCTGCTGATTTATATGAGACGTGTCTTTGTTCCTAAAGCAGTAAGTTACTGCGTGCCTTATTAATTCTGCTATATGCACAAGATGATTGATTCGCTTTCCCTCTGAAGCTGGGCCCCTCGATTGACGAGCAGTAGTGACAGCAGGCTTGTGAGCCTCCCTGATGGTAGACGTACTGCTCTCTACAAGGTGGGTGGTTCCACCCTCTGATTGCTAATTACAATTAGTTCCGATTCAATTACACAAGGTCAGTGACTAAATCACTCTTTGGCAGGCACAGTTCTGTGTCAGGGCTATCGACTGAGGGGTGGCACTCAGCACGCACAGACCTGTAATTTTAATATTTCCTCAGCGTCTGAATCACCATATGAAAAAACCCATACAACTGTCATAAATAGAGGTAGGAAGACGGCTGTAATATATAGGCTTTCCTCTCAACGCCACCTCGCTGGGTAGCCACTTTGTCAGGAGTGATGGACGGGGGGGGGGATAAGGATGTGCCGTTCTCTCTCTCTTTTTTCTTTTTTTTTTGCACCGATGTGAGACTTGAGTGAGCAGCACCGGAGATTGCATTGCCTCCCCATTGGCTGTTTACAAAGCCTAAGTGATAAGAGAAATGACTTGGTAAATAACTAAGACGTCCCTGTAAGCTCTCTTCCTCTTTGTGGGGGTGTGTGTTTACGTGTGTGTGTGTGTGTGTTTGATACGCTCATCTACTAAACTGCTCTCAATTAACTGGGTGATTGTTTTCACCAGATTGGCCCCAGCAATTAGACAGTGTGTCCTGAGTATGTGTGGGTGTGTTGGGGTGTGTGTGTGTGTGTGTGTGTGTTTAACAGTTTGAAGGCTGCTCTGATCAAGGTCGCACCAGAGGAGAGCCTGATTAGACTTGTATAAGACGATATGTAACATATCAGTATCTCTCATACTGATGCTGTCAGTGTTGCCTACTGAACACTGTCATTAAGGGCAAATCTGCTTGTTTTGATTCAATAAACTGTTTACTGAGGCATACTGATCTGACTTGGATATTGCTGTTTATGCACTGAATAAGCTCATAAATCTTACATCGGCCTCTGAGATGAGGTCATTAATTGCATGGCACGACATACTGCTAAACATCCCTATAGATAATTATTTTCAGGCTCTCAATGTGTGCAATCTCCACTACTGCTGCAACCACATGTTATTGGTTTTCCTAATTTAAAGTTGACCATGACCATGGGTTTCCAGCACACTTTTTTTTTTTATTTAGCCCGACAGAGAGCTTTTATTTCCTCTACGGTAATTGGCATCCATTACTGGTGTCTTTGCTATCACTGCGATTGTTCTCAGTATCATATCTTCTATTGCCATTTGGTGGGAGTTTTGTTTATACCTGAATGGGAAAAAGTCCCACCCATCATTTCCAGTTCCGCCATCTCTGTTTCTTTTGCATTTAACAAGCAGTGCGGTTAACACAGGCCGAAATCAAAGCTCACCCACTGCTCCTTGCTGCGCAGATTAATCTGAGGCACTCAGCATGAAATTAAGAATTGATTATTGTAAGACGATTCTGCTTGGTTAACTCGATTCAGTGGCATTTGCTCATACAGGCTGACACGCCATCCTGTCCCCCAGGCCCTGGCATTAATTCTCTTAAATCTGTGCAGGTGACCTCAATGTTTAAAGATTTACACTGGTGAGACTTTCCTCCCGGTGTCCTTGCCAATGAGAGCCCCGGAACTCACGAGTGACAGCTACAGCTCTTCGTTGCCATAACACGTGAAGAGCAGAGTGAATCAGCCATGCAGGCTCTCATACGTCTCCTCTGCAATTACGGCTGTGTATGCTGAGATGCACTGCATTGTAGTGGCAGGCAGCCAGCCGGTGACAGGTATGACAGCAATGTTCTCACAAGTAAAATCTTCAGGACAAAGCTGTTGTATCTTTGATGAGTTGTGGTTCCTCCCTCACTGTTGTGGCTCCAGCTCAGGATTTCTCAATAAAGCAGATGCCTCGGCTGTGATGAATGACTGCAATCAAAGCAACATTTTTCCCCCCAAAAGTACAGCTAAACTTTGCCCCGCTATAAAGTACATCCAGTACATGTCAGTGTGTGTCTGCACTGGAGCATCTCTGACACTGCAGCCTAAGAACACACGCAGAAATAACAGAAATACATAGCAAATACAGTTCCTCTACCTGGATAAGCCATTGAGCAATTACTCTGCGTGTGCGTGCCTGCCTTTCTTACTCACCTCATATGTCGATGGGAAACAGATCATCCTCACGCCTTGGTCGTAATCCTGCACAACGTGTGGTCCAGACAGGGGCTAGAATCTTGAGATAAGACTTTGGGGTTTTATGGACACACACAGAGATCCATCCGGGGAGCCTAACTGGTGTCCCTCTCTGCCTCTGTCCCCATTTCCTTATCCAACATAGCCTTTTCCTTAAATAAGCTGTCTTTGAACTAATGTGAAGAAAATCTATCCTGTAGGTGATGATAATCAGGTTCTACTCTTTAATAAGGCAAAGCAGATAAATGCTGTCATGTTGGTAACTATTTATATGATGGGAGAGGAGCACTGGGGCCCAAAAGGCTAACTGTGTTTATATATTGTGCTTCATTTCAGTTGTAGTTAAAATAATCCTTTTTGGACAAAGTTTTATATTTCCTGCTTATGTTGTTTTTAACATTCTGATCGAGTGCTATGCTAGAAACAAACCAGCCACACCCAGTGAGGGATATGAATATTACTGACTTGGTGATTTTACCTCAAAGCATTCAAAGTTTGCCGCAGGTTCACTAACTTTTCACACTTTCCACACCTACATGCTGTCAACCAATATCCAGCAGAAATAAAGGAAATAAAGGTTTCGGCACTTTAGGCTATGTTTTCTAACATAAAGCATTGCTTGCAGGGTCTAAGAAGGATTCAACCCACGATTTCTTTTTGTTCCTTATGTTACTTTTTTTCTTTTTTAGTGGGTGGGGGGTTAGGGGGTCTCCCAGAGGATTCACAGATAATCAATAGCAGCTACAAGTGGGTAGCTCATTGATGCTTTGTCTGCTCTTTACTGCCTCCTGCACCACATGAGGGGAATCTCTGATGCTACTTTTTTTTTTATGTCTATCGCCTGTCTGAATTTTTTCTCTGTCCATCCCACTTGTCTGTATCATCTGGGGTCCCCCCTGCCTTCTTTCTCTCTGTCTGTCTGCTCTCCTCTGGCTCCTCAGTTCAGTGCTCACCACATTCAGGTGCTGGTTCGCCTGTCGCCAAATGACCACCTGCTCGCTATGCTCGCTGATGCAATAATTCCACCCCATGCACTGGCCCGATATTTGTCAGCTTAAGGGCTATGAGGGGGCTCTGCCTATCATTTAGTATGACAGCCCAGCATACTTATTTGCCATTTTGTTTTGAGGCTTGATTGACAGGCCAGCAGCCTTGACATTCTTGCAGGCGTTGTGGAGCCTGTTATTATGCATACATTAACATTCTGATAAACACATGGTCGGCCATTGAGGAAATAATTACATGCCATCACTCTACTGTCTGGAAAGAGTGTGCTTTGCTCAAACATGCAGATGAATGAGTATGCACACATTCATCTGCATGTTTCATCCCATAAATATGATCTCTGTTCCTCTTGTTCCTCCCTGCCCATTAATGAGTTCAACAGCAGCACCTCTCGTTAGGAAAGCACTCTGCTGAAGCTCGGCATCTACGCATCTCCCAGGACCCACGCAAAAAACTCTAATCTTTATTTTTTCATGTTAAACATACTTTCCAGCAAGATTGGTGATATTTTCAAACTACGCAAATCAGTCACTCCCTTGTGTCTGATGCCCTTTGTATCTTGAACAGAGCTGTGACTTGTATGTGACATTTTACTTCTTTGAACAGTTTGGTTAAACAGACAAATATCTGCATTGAAGTTTATTATTAGAATTCTTCTGGAGAAACTGTGCCATAAGAGTTTATAAATTCAGTCCAAATAATAAGCCAAAGATGGGACCATGGAAGGTTTTACAGCAACACAATGTCTTCATGGCTTAAGAAATACTCCTTAAACACAGTATTATCAGAAGAAATCCATTGTAAAAATCAGAGTGCCACCACCCTTTGTCAGACCATCACTTTTCAAAACTGATATTCATATTAAAGTTGGCAATTGACTCACAATGTTACCTTGCCACAGCACAAAGGGCCCATTGGGATAATTATAGTTTGGCAAGCAACATATTGACTAACTTCCCAGAGGCTTTCATTCACCACCTAAATCGAATTGTGCTCACAGCACAACGACACATAGTATCAATCAAGCGGCCTGTATCTTCAGACACCTCAGATCTGATTGATGGGTCATGGCAGTGGAATGATCATCAGAGTGTCAGTGGCTTGTCCTGCCTAATCCGCAGAACTCTGACGTTAACTTCTGAATATGAGAATATAAACAAGTCATTTCATGTAAACAAGAGAAGCACTGCAGTGTTTTGCAGAATATTAGTCTTAAGACTAATATTGTGTGCCATGGTTATTACAGCCCTCCCCCCCACACACACCTTGATCTGCAGCCCTGACACTTTGTGAAATATACATGTGTCAGCAAATGCAGTATATGCAGCTCCCGGAGCACTCCTAAAATACCTTTATAAAACCATGAAGCAAACAATAAAAAAAGGCTAAGAGTTGCAAGTCTGGCAGAAGGTGTCAGATTATGCTATAGTCAGCCAAGCTAATTTAGCAGTAACTCCAGAATATTTTTGTGCACTTGCACCTGGTTCTGTGCATGTGTGTACCTTTAGGTGTTTACATAGATGAAATAGGTTTTGGTTACTGCTTGGGGTCAGATGACCCTGTGGCCCAGCATTTGTATTCCTGTGAAACCTGCAACACCCATGGGTTCTCGCTCCATTGCCGTGCTGCCTCTGTCTAAGAAGAGAGCCCCCTGGAGGGTTCCATAGGGAGGAAAACCCCCATGGTAAAAGTGCAAACGGCAACATGAAGTATGTCAAGCTGACAAGAAGGACCCGCGGGTCCTGAGGGAGTCTTGTCGGTTAACTGCTGTCTACTAAGCCCAGTATTTGGTGCAGTTTGACTCTCAAGCTCCTTTTATCTTATGGGGCCCCCATCGGTAAATCAAAGATTGCAAAGACTATCTCCCCTTTGTACCTTGAATAGAGCTCAGGCAACCATGGGAGAAAAAGAGCTTACGTGAAAGAATACCTAATGCCTGTGTGCGAATGGGGGCTGCCCGGCACTAGAGCGGAAACCAAGTGGAAAAGTGAAAGCAATGTGATGTGATCGTCAGGCTCTTTTAACCAGTTACGCCTCCAGCGGCCGCCTAGTCCTGGCGAGAGTGCGGCTTTCAATTATTCAACCCTTTTCTTTGTCCTTGAAGTGTATATTAGTCCTGTTTCATTCTCTGTGTGTTAACAAGCAATGTCTGGTCTTCTCTGGCATGGATGTGGCTGTCACCACCATTTCACTACATTGCTTTTTTTGGGAGGAGTGAATGAAAGGCCAATGTAGACATCCACTGAAAGCACCTATGGTGACAAAAAAGAAACTGCAGTTTCTTTTATAATGCAGCATTCCAAATCTTAGTAACGGACTCCTGAGTATACAGACTCTTGAGGATAGAGACAATGGCCATGTGATAATTGATTTAGCAGGCAGAGTGTGTGTACACAGATGTAAATCTCTGCTAATGCACACATACATTGCAACTGAGGTTTGTAGATATCTGGATTTTGAATTTGTAATAAACAGCACTGTATGAGTCCACCATTCTGTGTTACTGATTTGTTGTTTTAGCCATATTACATATTGTCAAAAATATTTCTAAAGCTATGTAATTACTGTGCACTGTCATAATTTCACGTACACTTATTGAATTCAGGCGTGATGAATATATAGTATGTGACACTCAAAGGACTAGAAAGGTACTAATGTAATTTTATTCTTTGCAGAAAAACATTTTCCCAGTGAAAGTTAGCCAGCAAGCGACTACTCATAATATTTATACTACTAGGTAATTTTCAGCTCACCAAATGCTGAAAGTACGGCTACTTCTACATGTAGCCATAATTTAATTATTTCAATAAATGAAAACAATATTTATTTTTTTTTGTTTGTTTTTACATATGAAAAACCATACAGCAATTAACTACTGTTAGGAACAGCTTTTAGCTTACAGAAAACGTATCTCCTCCTGACCTGGATTTCAACATTGTCTCAAGACTGGGTCTTCAACGTGTGCCAGCCAGCACAGCTTGAGTGCTTATATTTAGACAAGACTGCCGTCTGCCCCAAAATTACTCATGCTGTGCCTCCCCTGGGATTCCTGTTAGCTCATCCAATGCTCCTTTCTTCAAAAAGGCAAAGGGGCTATGACCTTTCCTCGCTGCCTGTGGTGTTTGTCCTTTGCATGGTGCCATACCTTGACCTTTTCAGCCCTTTTAGATTGCAGCAAGTAATCAATTAGCTGCCACTTATTTTATCACAGTCAAAGGTGAATAAGGCTGCGGTGGTGTATTGTATGAAATATTGTTTTTAATGATTTCTCAGCCGAGGTGCATTGAGTATGAAGTGTTTGTAACATTCTTGTTGTGTAGGTATGGTGCTGTGATGGGATTTGTCCTTGAAGACAATTTAAGGGCACGGGAAAATGTCTACGGTGCTTTTTAGATTGTTAGCACTCAGATTTGGTTGTTTGTCTTTGCTAAGGGTTGGGGGAATGCAGGTAACAGGCAAAAGGGTCTTTTATCTGTGCTATGTTAATTAACTAAATACATTATCAAAGTCTGATTATTTGGTATGTTCAGGCTTGTCCAATGAGGCCATTTTTATACCTTGTGTAGAAAGATTAGATTTGAACTTTTTGACACTTGATTGGGTTGTTTTTTTATTTCTCCCCCTGACAATCTCTTTTTTAATGAGTCTGTGGTGCATCTCTAAAAAGATTTTAGGGTAAGGAACTTCAGCTTTTCTGCAGGATTAAAGCATGCCTTCTGATTGGGGAAGTGGGCCTCCCTGGTGACCACAAAGCCTGTTTGGTGGAGCATCGACCTTCAACCTGTAAAGGAGCCTAGTACTCTGCTGAGATGATGAAGCAAAATGCTCATGGCTGCCTCCTCTTGCGTGGGTGGGCTGGGTTAAGGATTTGCCAGTGTTTCTAGTCAAGTATGAAAGTCATTTGGCATGAACAATAGGATGTGTACACTTGATTTGAAGCTTGGAGGAGGAAGAAGCTCTGGGTGAGTCAGATTCAGGTTTGGCAGGAGGTAAAACAAAAGCACTGCTGGAGTTGATCGGAGATGACGGGTAGTGAGAGACTTTGAAAGAACCAGCCTGTTGCTGTCTGAAATCATACAGATAAAATGGGTAGCCTGTTAAGCTGAAGCCCGTTGAGAGGTTTGACAACAGCAGGGGTGATGGGTAATGGCCTGGACCATTCAACCTGGTTTTCCACAAATTGGCTTTGCAGCCAGTGACAAAAGGCATTGCATTAAACCTTGAAATGTGCAGCTTATCTAGGGTTGTTAAGTTTGAATTTGGTACATTTTTATTTGTTTTCAATAATTAGATTTTAGCCATACTAATATCAGAGATAATGATGTAATCCCCCTACTTTTGATCTAGCATCAGCAGCAGGTTAAACTTTTCACTAATCCAGTGAAATATCACGACAATTACTAGATGGATTAGCACAACGTGTTTTCAGGACATTCATGGTTCCCAGACGATGCATTATAATGACTTCCCTGATACCCTGGAACCTTTTCTCTTGAGCTGCAGAGGTTGACATTTCTGTTTTTGAGTGCAATCTTTGGACGACTATTAGTTTGAAATTTGGCACAGACAGTCATGTCCCTGTGATTCCCGGACTCTTAGCCTCTTGACATCTAGCGGTGTCATTAGGTCCGATAAACCTGTCTCACTCTGCTGTGCCTTAGTGCTTGTTACCAAGCATGCTAACACCCTATAGTAAGAAAGTCAACATGATAAACATTAGCTGTTCAACATCAGCCTGTTAGTATTGTCATTGTGAGCATTTTAGCATGTTGATATTAGCATTTAGCTCAAAGCACAGCTGTGCTTATGTACAACCTCACAGAGCTGCTAGCATGGCTGTAGACTCTTAGTCTTGTTCCCTTGCACCTTTTTATCCTCTAGGTATTAAAACATGTGTATTGAGCATTATGTTTCTGCTGTTTTTTTTCCAAATCATTACTGACTGAGGAGAATGAAAAAATATATGTGTTTCTTTCGTCTTTTTCACACAATAAGAGCGCACACAACCATCACCGATACAATGACAAGAAGCAAAGGCTGAGTTCACACTTCACACAAGTTCCCTTAACACCCATTCATTCACTGCACACCCTTATTGATTGGATGCTCCCCATAAATACGAGCTTTGAGTCTCAAGGTTCAACACAAAAGAGTTCACACACTGCCTCACATGCACACGAAAACACACATGCATTCTCCGCTCGCATGCTTGTTGTCAGGCGAGCTCCTCTTTCCCTCCCATTTCATTTTTTTTCTCTCTCTTCTTCTGTGACTCTCTCCTCTCACTCGCCTTTCCTTCCCAAGGCTTCCTTTAAGGAGTATACACACCCCACTTTATCACACTGATGAATCTGGTGGGCTTCTCAAGGAGAGGCCGTCCGCCCATAATGCAAAGACAAATGCCCCCTGTCCCCCCGTCAGCCGCTTCTTATGTTTAAGGTGATGCAGAGAGACAGGTTGATTAAAAGAAGGTTAAGAGATGCGCTGGGGCCGTCACTCAGCCATCATGATGGATTGAAGACAAGCAGGTCAAGGGTGTTGCAGCCCAGAGGTGGCGGTAGAGGAAAACGGTCCCCCAAGAATACTCCCTCACCTACATTCGTGAACATGCACTGAAACCTTCCTCTTCTTTCCCCTTGCTCTCACCGTGTCGCCACAATTCAACTGGATTTACGATTGTACAGGTGTTCAACGAGAGTCGTCTCGGCCGTGTTTTAATTAAGCCAGACATTTACTCAGGAACAGTCGCAAAGTCACATAGAGGGGACCTGAAGGGATGAGGATGTTGACCTTTTCTCAGTTTGCCTTACTGAATGATTCAAATTCACCGTGTTCCATAATTCATGCTAAATCGTGTAGTATATATCTATCGTGTGTATATCGTGAAGTCTTTTCCTGTCAGCGATTATTGTACATATGTAAGAGAACTTATTCCAGAACAGATTTGATCCTTATTTCAGCCATTATACAATGTTGCATGTTCACTACACAGATAACAACAACACCATATGCGGCAGAATTATAATATTAATGCAAACTGGTAAAGAGATTGTTATTTTACTCAAAACTATTTTCTCAGGTAGTTTGTTTGACCTTGAATCCACTGTAGCTGTGAAAAATAGCCTTGGTAAGAGAGAATGGGAGAGGCAGTAAATCCCCCTGCAGCCATTCAACCATATCTGGACCAGGGATCCACGCCGTCACTGCAGAATTTCGTACGCTAAGAGTCCCACATGTCCACACCAACTTGGGTACTGTATGACCATTCACTCACACATTCATGCACACAACCATCAGACAATCAAGAGCAGGATGACTGTCTCCTGAAGTGCCCATCGCAAATAGGCATATTCTGAAAGCTTGAGGAAATAAATTGGTTTGCGATTATTTTCAGGCAAGTGATTAAATATCAGGTTCAATTATGCTCAACTTGAGTAAAGCCACACAAAGTAAAGAAACATCTGAAATTAATAATTTTTTTTACAAACAACTTGATAAAGCCCTTTGAATATTAAACAGCTTAGACTTTATTGAAGAGCACTGGTACTCTAAGACATTCCCTGCTTATTATTAACAAGGGGTCAATGTGTCATCATGTCGTTACCTTCCTACGGTGGAACCATACAAATATAACCGGGCCCCATACGCTCTTCTTCTTCTTCCTCAAAAAGAAATCCCCCAAAGGTAGGATACATACAAAAGAAAACAATGCACATTCAGAAATACTTGTCAACAAACAGTCCTGCTGCTGACCAGGCAGATAGCCACATAGGTTATGATAAGGGGGTGGCCAATCAGATTTCAAGGGTCACCCCAGGATACCCCCTGGACACACCCCTGCCTCACTACAAACGGACAGTGTGTATAGCATAGTTCTGTCTCACATACACATGTAACTGGATGCACAGATGCACTGGGCTGATGAGCTGCGAGCTTAAAAGAAAAGCTACAGTGTGCAAAGTTTAACACTCAACCAAGGCTACTGTCACCGTTTTGTTTGCCGAAGCTAATGTTATTATTGTTGCTGATGTTCTGCAGCTGTTTCCTTCCTGTCTTCATAATGCATGCGCTAGACTGCATGCCTGTTATTATTTTGGAAGTGTTGGCCTTGCAACATCAAACACAGCGATTTAAGGAGGAAGCAGGCAGCACATCCAACTAGTATAATCTCAGCAGCCGTCTGTCTGTCACAAGGCCCCCGGGAGGGAAGAATCAAACCAGACAAAAATGGATTGTTACTTTTCTGGATTTCAACATGATTTTACACAGCAAAATCAGTTTGTTGTAAGATTTCCATCACTTTTTTTTCCACTCACTCTAATTTTATTTGCCACCAAGTTTTGCTCGAGGATAATGCCTGGAGTTAAATTCAGAGGGAAGCTGTGAGTCTCCCGTAGAGAAAAGTTGTGTATGTGTGTGGGATTAAAGAGGCACCAGTCTCGCTCCCTGCCCTGTCTCAAATGACCACAGCATCATGTGTTCCATGAGCTCGGCTCTAGCAACAGCAACCTGGAAGAGACTGTCTGTGGATTTCCATGTATTACTCTGGGAGAAGTTCTCTCTTGATTTCATTTTGAAATAGGGAAAGATGAGGAGATCCATCTTTCTATTTTTTTCTCCACCTTTCCCAGTGGCATCCGAGGTATGCTTATCTGAAGTAGCAGATGCACGGAGCTCATGGGACCTCATCAGAAACCTTCTGTGAAGGCACACCTGCTGCCAGTGAACCGTTACCTTCATTCCTTCTTCATCTTTTTGAGCCCCCTAACCCCTAGCCTTCTGGACTGAGGAACAGGCACACCAATTACTTAAACCAGGGAAGAATCTAAAATCATATGTAATGAAGTGACAACTTTACCTCGCGTGGGAACAGTCCCATCTAGCCTAAATACATTTTTCCTGAAGAGCAAATGCATAGCAAGTGGTGCCTCGAGAGGACAGAATACAGGGTAGGGATGAGCAATGGAAATTCAATGGTGCTGTGGAACACTGCTTCAGGACGTGATTACTTATATACCACCCACTTGTATACAACCCAAAGCTACAAATTAAGAGGAGTCTCTTTTGGGGTTTGAGGCTGGTAATTACTTTGTCCTTTGAGGGGAGAAATCTTATGTTTGTCGCACAATACAAACCACTTGGGTCAGTGTCTGTGTCAGGGGGAGACACGTGTGTTCGCATTTTGTCCTGAGCCAAAGTTCTCATTTGACTTGTTCAGTGTCTCAAAAATGTGTCCTAATGGGAAGTTTACATGTAAAATTTGCAATGCATTAAGAGCCACAATTATTTTTAAATGCATACTTTTCCATCGTATCGTATTAGGCTTAAAACTAAACCCCAAAAATGGGTTAAAATGGTCTGCTAGGCATGTTGCTGCATGCTGCCGAAATCTAGTGCCAGGGAGGTCATGGCTAAATTAGAACACCAATCTGCTCAGAAACACAGCTATAAGGGCATAATCAGTTGGGGGGGTTTTTTCCAAGGAGAAATGTTTGCTTTTACCAACTGCAAGATATAAACAAAAAAAAACATTTCAGACACAAGCTTCATTATTTGCACAGGATTATTTTCATAGCTTTGGAATGCCATTCACAGCACGCCATACTTATAATAATAAACACTATAAGATTAATTAATGCATTACTCGGTAATGTGTGTGCATTCACTGTTTGTGTTTGGACACTGTTCTAGAGAGGGAACAGATCTTGTCTGTGAATTGTGTGTTATTGACCACTGACCGTGAAGAGGACCAGTGGGCTCACAAGGTTAATTCTGGCCTTCATGGGTGCTGGAATAACACACATCAGCCCTAACTGGATTCTGCAAAGCTTGTCTTTGTGTGACAGTGTCCTTGACCATGCATGTATATGTTTGCTTTATATTTAATTCTCTAATGACCTTACATTATAAATATGTGCCATGTACTGAAATAACTAATTCAATTAACTGAGCTCAAAAGCTCTCCACTGAAGGATGCATATTTGCAGATTTCACTTCAGTTGACCTGTATTTGCCTTTCAACAGCCTCCTGTCTGATGTTTTTTTTTCTGGTTTGCATTTTTAATTATCAAATCAAACAAGACCTCCAGATTATGAAGCTGCTCATATCATCCCACCAGGTTCTGTTGTGATGTGAAACAGTGGCTTTTCCTCTGTGCTACCATTATCACTCTGGGAGCTGCTGTGTTCCATAAATCTCTGAAATCTCTATTCCCTTTATCAGGAAACTGCAGGTATACAGTTCATACTGTATGTCAGCAGAGGTTAGAGAGTCTGTAAATGCTCGGGGGTGAAAACAATTTGTTTGCTGCAATTATCCAATGTTTCTGCAGGATGTGTGTCCACTCTCAGCCCACAGCTACTGTAGGCGCAGCGTGATGGCGATTGTTTACAGGCAACTAACCTTTCCATTACCGTGAACAAATGTATCTTATCACAAAACCTGCCACATGTGAACGGAGATAATGGATCCCAATAGCAACCATTAAAGAATAAACTGCAGGAAAAAAAAATTTTCATGATCATGTCGCAGAAAATGACCTTTGTCATTCATTTACCACTGGACTTAACCATTTTCAAACACTTACATTAGTGGAGCAAAAATCTGTTTAAAAAATCATCATGCGTTTGGAGCCTTTTCTACCTGCTGAGTGAGCATCCACTTTTCAGCAAAGTCTCACATTTATACCCAATCTGATTTGCCCGGTCTATTGTAGGTCAGTGAGAAGCTCTGCAGTTCAGGGTTAAGTGCCTTGCTCTTGCTTTCTGCCGTAAGTTGCAGTCATTTTTTTATTTTTTTTTAAAGTTCAGTGTTGCTGATTCACTTTCACTGTCCAGTTTTCCCTTTTTTCACTTATAGAATTTGAAAGAGTGAACTTTAAGATAAAAACTCGCTCCGCCAACCTTTTTGGCTACCACTGAACCAAAATGAAGGTGCGCATGCATACACACGCATTGTGCGTGTGTGCACGTGGTAAAAAGCAAACAAAAACAAACAACCACAGCCTTAAAGGGACCAGAAGATTAAGTGACAACAGGGGGATGCTAAGGCTGATTTCCAACCTTTAGACACTTGATTAGCATTGATCCCAGTGTGGTCTACAGCTGAAACATCTGTGGTAGTAATTGTTTCTCTCCTTCGTGTATGTGTTTGTGTTTGTGTTTGTGTGCGTGTGTGTGTGTGTGTGTGTGTGTGTAACTGTTCCCTAAAGAGCCCTTTCCACTTAGTACAAGCAAGACTCTTAATTGCTAAAAATGTTGTGCTGCACTGCACAGGACTTGTTTAAGCACTCTGCTTCTCTGGCAGGTGCTAATTGATCACCCTTTGAAAGATATTTGACTTAATAGAAAAAAGAAAGAAAGCAAGAAAGAAAAACATGTTGCTGTTGGAAGCACAACCTTCTCTGAACTAAAATGTTTCCTGAGCTCTGCCTTCACAACAAATGGTGTCAATTGCAAGTGATAAATGATGGCATCCAGTGCATTTGTTGATTTGTTGTGTCAGTGGATTTTGTTTTCCCACTCTTTGACTTTCATACATTGATCCAACGGCGAGTAGAGGCATGTGGTTGTAGAGGGGCTATACAAATGTACACTCCTTAACGCAACGCCATGCAATTATCACCTGAGAACTCTTCTGTGGCAGGTACCTAGCAAAAGGTCTCAGTCAGAAAAAAAGGGACCAGCATTGATTGTCATATACTTCCCTATTTGTTTTTTTTACAATGCAGGAGACCTCATTTCTGTTTTATTATACCATTTGCCTATTGGCTGCCCATGGCATCTACATGGGAGAAGTTGTCTTGCATCTTTAGTGAGAGGAGATGTCTTCTCAGTGATTTGTCCAACCTCACATGTCACAAGATTCAACAAAATGTACCGTAACCCTCTGACTTTCACTGCCAGCGTTTAATCCAGTATGGAGTACATATTTTCAGAAACAACCAGGGGAGCAACAAATCCAATGTTTGCAAAGCCCTTGGAAGGTGGGCAACGGTGGAGCGAGTGTCCGCAGAAGGTGAAGCTTAATGGAAGCTGGGGAAGGGGAAGTGGGAAAGCTGTACTTGAGATAGGGCCAAGGAGGAGTTGTCAGCTTTGATTTATTAAGTGCAGCTCCTGCTCTGACTGCTGGTAACTTGTCAGTCCCAACATAATGGATGGGGCTCACAGCTCACTGCTCAGTGATTGGCTTTTTTTTTCCCTGGACCCTGTCCGTCGGACCTCTCATCCATCGCTATCTTGCTCCCATTTCTAATTAATTTGTTATTCACAGCCTCCACTACTTTTCCTGTTTGCCCTGGTACAGATGAGCCAGCAGGCTGCTCTTTTTTCTCACTTTCTCACTTTCTCTCTCCCCTACAACATCCCTCATTCAATATTCTCACTCGTGTTTGACAATGCTTCCCCCGTGGTGTCAAAGTTGGCAAATGACTGCTTTCCTCCCAATCCCATTCTTCTAACACAGTGTCGGTCCACAGCAATACAACTGCACTCATCATTCATTCACCAGAGATTTTTGGAAGCTTTTGTCTCTATCCTCCACTGGGGAGTCATTGATATCATAGGCTTAGAACCATGCAGAGCCCTCTTACCAACCTTATCCTTTGTAGGTACGTTAGTCCACCCCCCCCCCAAAAAAATGTGACAAGCTTCTTTAGCTCTTTTCTGCGCTAAATGTGCCCAAAGTGAATCGAATCCTTGGCCATTATCCCAAGAGCTCTCTATAATTTCAAACATGGACCTGAGGAATGAAATACATATTGATGCTGAAGTACAAGAGAGGCATAGTGGCGAAAAAGGCAGAGGGAAAAGAGATGATTGCATGGAAATAGCTTGGGTCTTTTCCAATTCCGGAGCCCTGCAATTCAGACGAGAACAAGATGGAGTTTCGCCTTCAAAATACAGCGTGCGATGAGGTAGTCATTGGCATGCTCATGCCCACAGGTCTTGTCAACTCACATAACAAATGTTCGTAAACACATATAAGTCGTATAAAAACATGAGACAATGTAGGCCGCTTTATTTGAAATAACATTAAACTGGAGCGATGGCAGATTCCGTAGAGGATGACTAATGTTGTTTGTCTTATAAACAGTCAGCCACAGGAAATGGGCAAAAGTGTATTTTATGCTTGGCAAGGCAGTCGCAGGTTTTGGTGGTCTTGGCTTTTAAGGCGAAGCTCGCAAACAACAGTGCATCCTTCCACATACACAACCAAAACACAAGCCACACGCACACGGTGTAGGGTTTGAGGTAAGCCTCTGTGATGTTTGCGCCATGACCCCCACACTGAGCTCACGATCGAAGCACACACAGCACACACGCAAATATCACACCCAGCATGAGCCCAGCTGCCCTGCGGTGGGCCCATCCAGCGCGAACCCTCACATTGCCGTCCTCCGCGATTAGCTTTGTCTTCGGCCAGATGCAGTGCAACGGGCCTGGAGGATCTAACACAGTGTGTGCAGCTATTACTCAAAAACAATCGGCCACAACTTGCTCTGATTTCATGTTTTTTTTATTCTTTGTACTTCAATCGCTGCACAACATCTGAGCACGGCAGGGCGGCTTCCTTTGAATTTACACGTGTTTTTTTCCCAACATAAAGACACATTTGTTATTCTAAATGTCATGCTTTGGCCCATTTATCAACTCCTCCTGACAGTGTGAGAGAATTTATTTAAGACAATGAGGCTCTTGCAGTGGCAAGCCTCTTGGCCTCTGGTGCATTCAACCGTTTTTTGGGGTGTTTTACATCGAGATGACCAGATTAAAACTGTCATGACTGTTCGCAAATGACAAATTAAGCTCACAATTCAAGTGCTCAGTCTCAATGTTAAGCCTCTGCTTCATCTATTGTTATCGGCTGTATGCTACAGTGTAACCTAAACTTGAAATTTAAAATATTTGTGACTCATTTTACGCTTATCTCCTTAGATTCATGAATTAACAAATATTTTCATACTCAGCATTTTCTTTTAATGATATAAAATAGAAAAGAAGTGGCAAAAGCTCACATCTGAGAAGCTGAAACCAGAGAACGCTTGGCCTTGTTGCAGAGCAAAATTCCGTTAAGCGCTTAATTGATTTTTAAAAATATTGTTGTTGATTAATTTCTATCAATCGACTTAAATACTTCAGCAAAAATATCAAATTTGCAAGAACTGCACTGACTGAGGTGAGAAAAGTAAAAATTATTGAAATGGTTTCTACTCCAGCATTTGGTGCTGCTTTTCACATACTAAACAGCAGCCTCAACGAGGGTAAACGGCAGGTCATGCACTTGCAGTCACTTACAGCACATAATGCGCTGTGCAGGCGAGGTATCATAGCAGATATATACGGAAGAGGGGGAAACGTGTGATTAGAAAGTGACATGGTGAACAAATAGAGGTGTCATTATGTGACAGGTCTGGACCTCAGAGGAAGGAGGTGGATTCTTTTTACACAACAGAGTTATTGATTTGAATAACTCTACCCTACACCTAATGGGGTGCGTCATTTGGCGCTACCCCTGCGGCATCCACAATCCATCTCTTATCTGTCAAGTGTGTCATAGGGGTACACACCGTTATTTGTGTGATTTATGAAGAATTTCATTGAAGGGGCAGTTTGTCATTCACAAGTGTCCGGGATTTGCTACATGGGAGTGGGTGGGAGACAAAAGCGAGAATAGGAATGAGAGAAAGTAGATGCCAACACGGAAGCCAAAATCAATGCTTTTTAATGCTACCGGAGAAGAAGGGCAAGTTAAAATGTAATGATTTACATTACATACAATGAGTTACCCCAGTAATGATCCCATCCACATGACTATTCTATCACTCATAGCTCACAGAAATCCACTTTTGCTCATTTAAATTGCAGACAATTTTGTTTCCTCCCCTCGCTCTCCTATCAGACTGTTTTTGTCAGTATATGTTTAATAGTCAATGACAGCTGCAACCTAAGAAAAATAAGCAATAACACACCATAAATTCTCTCCTTCTCTCTCAAACACACACACACACACACACACACACACACACACACACACACAGACATAAAACAGCAGCAGTAGAGGAATGTTATTCTCTCTGATGTAGGCTTATTTGACAAGTGAAGGTCAATACACGAATTGCGAATCACACACTGGTTAGCAGGTTTTGAGGGCTGCCAGTAACTTATTGTTTGCTTTCTTTTATCCCCTGAAAAAAAACATTCCTGTGAGCACACACACACACACACACACACACACACACACACACACACACACACACACACACACACACACACACACACACAGAAACACAGAAACACGCTTTCCAGCTCACATGAGGCAAACGATTGTCAGTGTGTGTAGGCGTCACAAGGAAGCTGGTTGGACCAAAACTGGATTCTCTCTAACACCATTTATACCATTCACCTTGACTGAATCACAGTCACCGGGGGTATGTCTGCTTTTGACACCAATAAGCCAGCTGGTATATGTTCAATTAGCACGACAACACCTGTTGGCGAACCTGTGTAAGACCTTGTTGAATTTTATATTCCTGCTTCTTGCCTCATTAAATGCATAGCTGTAATGGATGCTTCATACCCTTCCAGTGAATTCCACAAAATCAAGTGCACAGCGAGTTTGCATTTGGCATTTCACCACAGTCTAATACTAAGCTCTTCTGTGGAGATAATGTGCAGCATGTATGTTGCATTATGCTAGAAATGGCAATCATTATTCCCCTAAGATGCATGTCAATTTGCTTTCTATATCACTGTCATTGAAATCCTGTAAGGCCAAAAGGCAGCAGCAGTTGCAGGCCATGTAGTTTGAACATCCATTATGTTGCTTTATCAAGTGATAAAATATAAAATGTTGCAGGGACGTTTGTAGGCAGTTAAAGTGATATTACTGCTGGATTACTTTCGAGCTCTGACGGCTCCTTAATTCAATGGGAGAGTAAAGGCGTGAGACATGTAGGATGGCAGGCCATGTCTTTCCAAAGACCTTGAAATGTATCACTCTCTGCTGTGTAAGGATTTGTCTTCCAAAGCAAGTGAACGCTGCATGTTATATTCAAGTTAAGTTATATTCAAGGCTCTGAACACCCCTGACAAACATCCCATGAAGATGTGATACACAAATAGATCACATCTCTTCTAGGCTTTAGCCAAATGGAAATATAATATACTTTCTGTGCACATCTTCTGCTGTATGCTTTCATTAGGCTGTGGAGAGCCATAATGTAATTCAGAAGTTTTATGTCACAGGTAATTTATCATCAACTAGATGAGCAGGTGAAATTGATGGGCTAGAGTTTTGCATTTCATGACTCATTGTACTTTTATTGGGATAGTGCCAACGAGGCTCAGACAGTATGCTAACTGATGATGCAGCGTGCCTTAATACATTTTTGAGAGACAGTTCCAAAAACCTAAGTAACAATTTTTTCCAAAAAGAATTCAGGGCTTGGCCATCTATCTCATTGGGCTATTTTTCAAGAGATGACTATCCTGAATAAGTTTCAGATCTAATAACAAAGTTGAATTCAAGTACAAGTTTGAGTAAAGTGTGATGAAAATAAAAATAGCATCAGCTCATGAGCAGTTCCCGCTGATCACTGGGCAAAACCTGAGCAGTTCTGACACATGAGCTGTGTGGATCCTGTATGCATATACACAGGTGCCACGCTTAATGCAACATATTTTTTTTTTATCCTGGCGTTATTAATTTCCTTCCTTCATTTGCTGAAGGCCCTACAAGTTGTTAATCCCATGCCACCCAAATAATTTCATCGCATATACAGTAACTATTCTTTAGTGGCTGTGAAGCAAGTCTTAGAAGGACTATTATCCCAGAAAAGCAGGATTTATTTCCCTGCCTTAAGTGAACTGTCCACTGACCATCGATGTGAGACCGTTTCATTTGGTGACTGGTTGAAGTACGCTCAGGTTGTTCTCAGTTCTGTTTCTCCCTCTTTTTCATTAAAGAAACCCATAGATTCCCAGATCTCATTATATAACTGCAAATGCACAACTCTTAGATTCTTATTGGTAATTCCATAAGGATGGGTCCTTTAATATTGATTTTGCCATTATGAGGACTCCGGTTGTTTTTTACCTGGTGTCAGCCAGTCTTGTATTCCTCCTCTTGGGGTTCAAGATTATGCAAGGTGCAATAGATGCAATATCTGCAGCAGAATGAAGAATGAATAACAGCAGACAAATGCCTCTGATGGAGGTTCACCTCTGTACACTCGAAGGGCCCTCTGCAGGTGTCGTGGAAAAACTGCCTATGCTCTCAGAGTTGAACAAAACACAGGAAACAGCTACAGGCCGCTGGCAAAAACACATTGTACAATAGGAGACGTCAAACGTCATCAGCTCTCTCAAAGAGAAAATACAAGAACACAGCTTTTATTGTATTCTGGAGACAAAGAAACTTATTTCCATTCGCCATTGTGCATGTTATATAAGTTTAGATCTATAGGAACTTTCCAACTCATACAGAATCCTCGAGTCACAGTCTGCCGAGCAGAAAAGTTTCCATATAAAGACTTGTATTCCACCATGTATCCGACCTTTTTGACCTCTTATAGTCACGTTGCTCAACTTACACACACATATAGAGCCTTAAACATATGAAACTAGGTGATGTTTCAAGATTAGAGGCAAGAATAAAGTAACTATTAGCTAACTGAAGTAAATTCACAAGTATATAATTACTTAATATGAAGAAGTATCCAAAAAAGTGATTATGAATAGATTATTAACATGTGAGTAAATGATAAGTTATAAGCTTACAACACACCGGCTACATTCCTGCTGGTGAAACCTCCATTAACATAGAGGTTGCTGATGACACTGTATCCAGTGTACAACGCCTGGAATTGGACCTGGAATTAATCAGCGGGGGATAAAAGATTGTCCCATGTGTTATCGCTCCCCGCTTGTCCTTGACTAGACTTTCTGTTCTCTGAGATTGCCTTGTGTTTTCATCAGGCCACTTTTTTTTCTTTTTTTTTATAACAGTAATTCAGTTGCATTGTCCCTGTACGGTCAGCAACTATCAGCGTCTTAGTGGTGCACAGCAAATTATGTCCAAGTCCTCTAGAGTTTGGATTGTGCTATGTTTTGCTGCTATCTCCAATATTGTTAACTCAGTCTTGGGAATTTATGTGGAAATGCAAGGTGAGGGGCTTACGATTGTGTGCATCTTAACAATCTCAAACATTAGCGAGTGCATTGGGGGAAAACAAAATATGTCTTTTTTGTGTCTTTTTTTTTTTTTTACAAATCTATAACTAGCAGTAAACAGAAACCTTCAGCATCATGAAGCGTGTTTGGAGTGGTCGAGTTTTTCTAAAGTGTTTAGGAAATGGTTATTGATGCAGAGGTAGGAGTAAATTGAATCCAGTTGAACAAGATGTGAAATGGTCACCACATAATCTTCTGTCATGACCAAGGCCATAGCTGTTGATAATCTCTGCGAATTGGAGACAGGAACAATTACCAGCATTTCTGTCCTTTTTCTATTCTACGTGTTTCCTACTTAAACCCCTTCTCATCTCTCGCCTTCTCTTGCTCCCTTATTTGCCAGCCCTCGTTTATCTCGACAATCCAATAATTTATACTTAGAAGCGACTGGGCCAAGGGAAGCAGCAGAGGGTGAGCCAAAAGAGCTAGCGATAGTGGCTAATTAGCTACAGCTGCTGATGGGACTGCTCCTCGCCGGCTGCCAGAGGAGCCTTGACAAAATTGTTATCAAATGCAATCAGAAAAGATGAGCCATATTTCACCACATTAAGATCCCGGGAAAAATTGGAGATAGTGGGTGGGAGAGTGATAGGATGACAAAAGGGTGTTCTGTGAGAACAGGTTTGTGTATAGGTACATGTTTGTGAGTAAGGAAACAGGCTCGTGAAATGAAGCGTGGAGACGGGGGGATGGGGGGGCACTTGCAACCTATCTGTGTGTGATCATATATATTAATAGTGTCACAGAACAGGCGAGTCATTTCTTACTAAATGAGGCTACAGAGTAGGGTATCGAAAAGCACCCAGGAGAACACTTCTCATCTTAGCATCCTCGCACTACGGCTGCTTTTACATTTACCAGCGCTCCTCGCCATGCTTGCATCATGTCTCAGTGTTACTGCATCTACAACATATGTGTGGGCCAGGTGCACACTATGTCTATAATTTGTCATTTTTAAAATATGTATGTCCGTGATGCTGCGGTCTAGTCAACCAAGAATATCTGTAATGCAATAGGAAGCACAATATATATATATCTATATATATAGATATATATAGATATATGAATGTAAAAAAGTCTGTATGAGGGAGACATCAGGGGTTAAGTCCATTTTGTCCTGCGACATGGCTGTAATGATGCCCTGTGTAACGATGAGGACCACTAACCTGTCTGCTACAATGACAGCAAGGCGTCCTCCTCTTCAGGCCTGGCTATAAATAAAGTTGTTGCATACAGAGACACAGAGTGCAGTATCATAGATAGTGGCACAAACAGCATGTTGCCTCAGGATGTTGTGCTCTGAGGTATAACGAGGTAACGCTGCATGTGACAAAATGTATTGAGTAATTTATGCGCACAGACAGTAGGTGTAGCCCCACTCATTTGTGGGGCTTTTGTGGCTTCATTTCATGTTAACTGTGGTCAAATGGATTCAGTTCGCTCTCACCTCTGCATCAAATGTCTGCGACCTCAGTTATTCTAAAATCAAACTCGTGCTTTTTGGTACAGCACAGATCATATTCAAAGAATGATTTTCAGGAACCTGTGCATGTTCCCATATTTGCGTGTGTGGGTTTGTGGTGTGTATGTATATGCATGAAAGTGTGTCTGTCTATGGTGTCTTTCCCAGGTGTTCGCCCTGGCGTTAGGTCTTGGTCTAGGGGAGGCTTGCGAAGGCCAGCCTGCTGGCAGCAGCTGGAGAGTGTCAGCAGATGTGAATTGTCAAGCGTTCTGTTTGGTTCATTAGCTGCTCTTCCACTTCCACCAAACACAGCTGTTGCCTGGCCCACAGAGCAAAGGGGAATGTAGCTCTGTGTCTGTGTGTGTGTGTGTGTGTGTGTGTGTGTGTGTGTGTGTGTGTGTGTGTGTGTGTGTGTGTGTGTGTGTGTGGGGGTGTGTGAGAGTGTTAAACATCATAAAAAATCACATTACAATAAAAA
>JAVQJF010082423.1:0-23318 GCA_036023855.1 Gadopsis marmoratus | reverse complement strand
AATTTTTTTTTTTTTTTTTTTTGGTTTGGATTGCCGTTGGGCTTCCAAAAGTGTTTTTTCCTTTTTTTTTTTTTTTTTTTTTTTTTTTGTTTCCATTAACAATGCATTTGATTTTGGTGACGTGGTTGTGAAAACTGACGTTCCAGAGCTAATCTGAGTACGCTTGGCAGATTATCCCTGATTTTAAAAATGCAAAGCTGTCTGTCTGAACCCTTGCGAGGCTACATTTTCCCGAAATCTGTCACTTAGTGCCGTATTTGTCAAAAACCAAATGACAAAACATGTAATGTAACAGTACAACTTAAGCTTTTGAGTAAAATTAAAACGATAAGGACGGACTAAAAGCTGTGATGGGATAAAAGACTGGCAAACAATTATATTGGTGGTAGTTGTGGAGGGAGTATTTTATTTTATTATATTTTATTTTATTTATTTATTTATTTATTTTATTTTTTGACTGACCTGAAACTGTTTGGGGAGGGTACTTGGATTCAAGGGCATGAATGTCATTTAAATCCATTACCCGTTTTGACTACAGCCCTGTCTATAGCTTGTGTATAACATTTACCATGAATTTGGCTCATTGTATTGGAGTTGAGGCTTAATGAATGCTACCTTCTGTTGGCGATAAAGATAACTGAGAGAATATTTTTCTCACACTCATAAGGTTTGTAACAATATCCAGTACACGTCTAACACTGCTTGTTACCCTGAGCTAGAGCTTTGTCTGTTTCTATATTCTGTGCATATTTACAATGTTGTGTTTTTATGATTTTTAATGATGCAATGCTATATTAACAGATAAACTCGCACGTGCTAAAGAAGAGGGCCTGAGCGTAAAGCAGATGCTGGAACAGACTCTAATGGAGATGGTTAATATTTGACCCAGCTCTCTTCCTCTCTCCACATTGCCTCATCTGTTCTGAATATGACTGGCTCTGTTAGTGTCGGCCCTTGTATTTGTGTCATCCTGAAGAAACGAGCTCTACACAAGGTAGCACAAAGTGCTTCGGTGAGCTAAAGTTAAACTACACTGTTTCAGTTGCACACTGTAATCAAGTCGGTTAAAACTCACCGTATATCTAATAGATTTACATGTATATGTTGGGAGAATTTGCACTTTTTTGGGGTATAAATACTGCACATAATCATCGTGAACAAAGCCATAAGTTTAGCCAAGGTTACATAAAAGGGACTTTTATTATGCGTATTTTTGTAAAGTTGCTTGTGTGTCCGTTTCTTCTGTATTGTAAACATTTATTCAGTGTCTGTGATGTACACTTCCAGTTTAGCAAGGAAGGATTCTTGGTGCCGTTGCTTGAATGTACTTTTGTATGTTTTGTTCAGCTAAATAATAGAAATGTTTGCACAGCGCACTCACTTTTCTGTTCATTTTGAGGAACTGATTTGTTTGACTTCCATTTTATCTTGGAAATGTAAAGATCATAAATAAATGGTTGGATCGAGTAAAATTTACTCCCAAGTCTGACTTTATTACAAGTGTTTATCGTTTGACATTGTGAAGAAGGAAACAGGGTAAAATGTGAGATAAATAAAGCAATGCAAAGTAGTGCACTAAACATTTACAGTGCAAGTTCCACTTGTATTTTAAATGAAAGTCACAATGCAATGTAGTACTCTATTAAACATGAGATATAATCTTCAAGTTTGTTGCAGTTCATCACCAGTGTAGTGAAATTTGACTGCAAGTCCAAACCTGTAGAAGGTCAACGCTTAAAGATGTACCGTCATCATACCATAAAATGAAGTCTAATTATGACCCCTTATCACAGGTGAAAGTGAAGTACTCAGTATTTCACTAGACAAAAAGCTAAGAATAGAGAAAAATAAACGGTGTAATAAATGTTTTGTCTCTTATAACTACCAATAAAAACAAACACTTTAAAACATGAAAAAAGTTGCACATTTCGAAAGAAACTTAAATGCCCCTCCTCGCCGCAGGGGGCAGTGTGGCACCTCGGCAGCGGTGGAAGAGAAGAGGTGAAAGTTCGCATCTAGGCAGCCGTGCTGGAAAACCCACGACTTGAGAGGGGAAACATGGGTGAAAATCAAGATTTCACCGTCTCTTCACAAGACAGCAAGGCGGCATACGTGCTCAGCAATGTTGCCGAAGTGGTTGAGCGAATTCTGACGTTCGTACCAACCAAATCGCTTCTCCGCATCGCAAGGTAACGGGAAGTGTTGTGCTAAACGGTGAACTTAGCTAACGTTAGTGAATATCGGGTGGAAGTGAAACTATTTTTCAGAGACATACGGGATAGTTAGAAAGCCAGAGTCGCTGTGTTTTGTGTGCGTGATGTGCTTTCAGCTGCGCGGTCGTGTTTCGTGACAGAAGCACGAAGTTAATAACTAGCAAACGCGTTTCCATGTTTCTACCAAGCTAGCAGGTGACGTTGAACGTGTGCTTGTGGTTCTCCTCAGCGTGTGCAGACTGTGGCGGATCTGTGCCCGTAGAGTGCTGAG
The DNA here is from genome assembly GCA_036023855.1 of Gadopsis marmoratus. NCBI lineage: Eukaryota > Metazoa > Chordata > Actinopteri > Centrarchiformes > Percichthyidae > Gadopsis > Gadopsis marmoratus. The sequence goes on along the minus strand of JAVQJF010082423.1, from coordinate 20,834 downwards.
GACTCAGCAGCACCTCACCTGGGTGTCTGCCTGTGGACCGTCTAACACCGAGGTCCATGTCCTCTGCAGCATCCTGGCTGAGGAGGTGGAGGTAAATAAATGACCACACTCGCATCGGGGCAACAGTAACGGAAAGCTGTTTGGGACAAAAAGGGTAAAGGTGCTTGGCAAGTGTGCAGTAAAAGGTTGATCTGGATGATGGTATATATACATGTGCAACGTGTGGCAAACACCTTAGTGGAAGTGATTGTTTTGGACTCAGCTGGAAAGGATCCTGGGGTAGAAACAAAATGTGCTCAGGAGCTGATAAAGAATCTTTCCATGTCATGTTTTTGTTTAATTTTTAAGTTAAAATGACGTTAAAGATGTGGTATATTGCTGGTCCGTGCACTGTGTTCAGAAAGCACTCAACAAATGTTTAAACGCTATTTTAACGCTTACACTGTTGGTTTTCAGAAAGTGTTTCTCCTGCCCAAAACAGTTCTGGCAATGGTAGACTATGATGCCTTCAATGGACAAGCCTACTGCTACAGACAGCGTAAAGGTTGGTGGTTGGTATTAAAGAATAGTACGCAGTGCTGTTGAACTTTATTATATTGTGTTTATTAGACAGAGTATGTCCAATAAGTGCACATCTGCCTCATGCACATTTCCTATATAAGGTAGGTGGTGTAACACAATCCTTAAGGAAAAGGGACCATTAAACAGTTTAATGTACTCTGCACACTGATTTAGAAAAGTGGTTAAACTATTGACTAGAGCTAATGGACACCTGCCAGCCAATCAAAAACAGGATACTAATTTGCTATTGTAGTAATTTCCAACAATATAAGCTTAATTTATTGTTAAACGATTTTAAACAATTACCTTTTTCATTAACCTGTTTTTTATTTTTCTCAACTACTGAAGCAAAAAAGAGTCGCCACAGTCCAGACACCGTTGAAGAACTGAACCAGCTCTTCCCCAAAGGCTGTGACATCGTGGGCATTTCTACACCAGGCATAGTCTGTAAGTGTTCCTCTTTTCTGTCTCTCGTATTTTCTTATAGAAGAAAACAGCTGCGAATAAAACCATTGGTAACCCCATGCAGGGACTCATTTAAGTGTTTATTTAAATGAAAAGCTATGATAGTACAAATATATGTGGCCATAGTATGTTCAGTTACTAGGATGCTCTAGAGAAAATGAAAGCTTCCCAGATGTCTTGGGTATATCTAAGAGGAATAGTTCACCTTTCGGCAGAGAGGACTACGTATTAATCCTCACTGCTGCTGTCGAGTTGGAAAGCACCACCGGTGGCTGGCACCTCCCTGCCTCGCCCTCTGATAGATTGCCTAGTCAGCCTGGTGCTGTGCTCCCCATTTCTCCATATAATCACAACCCTAGCCTGCGGAGAAGTGACTCTCCATCAGCCGCGTTCTCTTTCCTCAAGATGATGGCCGATCACGCTCCCATCGTCTATCAGGTTTAATGGCAGCCTCAGCTGTTTGTGATAACACTCATTTTGCGATATTGCATCTGACGGTCACCACAGGGTCACCGCGCGCACATCTAATTCAAATGAATTAAATCTTTGATTGGATTAAAAAAGATGACTTGTGATGAACCTAGACAGTATTTCCACATAACTCTATGAATTCCATAAACGGTAACACGGTGGACTGCAATGAATGAGATACTAACATAGCATCTAGTATTTGCTCATTTTGAATACAAGAAAAGTTTTCTTGTAATGTAGTTATTTAGTTGCATACAAGGGGTAACAGCCTGATCATTTCCCATTTGCATGGTAGCTCATCCATCAGCTAAACTCTCTAACTGACTCTGTTTTAGCAGTGCCCTTGTGTAAGGGTAGTGAAATCATGTCTGGTCTGTTGATGTTCCTGAGTTATTTGATGGATGCTGGTCTCTCTGAGGTATGTGCTGTTGAGCAAATATCTAATTGAGTGTCTTTCAGTCAGGGCTGACGAGGGTCTCCTAGCCTGCTGTTCCTCTTGCTGAAGTTTTTCTATGGTTAGTTAGCATATTCTGTCCTGAATTTTGAAAAATGATTCCCAGCGGCAACCCACCACGGCTGATTGGTGAGGCCAGTACATTAGTGCCTTGAGCTGCTGATTCTCTAATGGCCACTAGATGGTGACTCCCAAGAAACTACCTGTACCACAATCAAAAGGAAAATCCTCTGACTTCTCACCACAGAGTTGAACATTATTTTTTACTTCGGACAAGTCACTCACTGTGTAGATTTTGGCTGGAATGAAAACTTGGATTCCTGATGTGTGTAAGTTACTGCATGTACCGGTGACTCAATATTCTGTTCAACTTCATGCCTGTTCCTTTGTGCAGTGACTCCCAGTGGCTCTTGGTCCAGCCCTCCTCATGAGTACCAGGAAGGGGAGGCTGGCTTTGCAATCTTGTTCCCCAGCATGGAAGGTGTCCACATCAAGCCCTTTCATTTTTGCAAGAAGTCCATCTCCCCAATAGCCCTGAAAGAAGCAGGTGAGTGTAGACTCGCAGCAACAACTGAGAAATGTAAAATGTGCAAAATCTTTTGTTATCGCTCTTTTATTTCTTTGTACTTTCTTTCCAGGACTAGTTGACAACCCAGAACTGCGTGTGGTTCTGATCTTTTTCTATGAGGCATATAAATCTGGAGGAGACCGCTTCCTCAGCCAGATACTGGAGCCGCTGGCCAAGAGCAAAGCTCTGATCGCTGGAGGGCTGGCAGAAAGTGTCTTCTCTTCTACCAGACACTGGTGAGTTAATGTCCTTCACTTAAATCAAGGCCTTTTTCTTAGAAAATCTGAGTAGAATAATGCTTTAATACAAAAATAACAATTGCAAGTGATTTCCTGCAAATTCCTGAAGTTCACATACTTTTAGGCGTCGTCGAAACAGTTTCCATAGGTAGTGGGTAACCTCATTGTGAAATTTAATATCTGTGTTTCCCCTGTGCCATTTATGGACCTGCCAATAAGTTAGGATTGAATTTATAGATACACACTTGAAATTATGACGTGCAGAGTTAAATTATCTGACATTTTGTACTTCCCAGTCTTTGCACTATTCACAGTCTGCCTCTCCCATCATTTGTCCCTCCGCAGCTGTAGCCAGGGTGCGTACGGCGTGGTGGGCCTGGCCCTGAGTGGCCCTAAGGTGCAGGGGGCATCTGTGCTCTTGGACCAAGACATCAGCAACCCGAAGGCGGCTGAAGCCACGATCGGGCGGTTAAAGGCAGCCAAAATTCCAGAGAGGAACACCATAGGGTTCATGTTTGCCTGCGTGGGGAGAGGCCAGAACTACTACAACAATCAGACCAACGTAGAGGCCGACGCCTTTCACAAGGTATTCCCCAACACCCCGCTCTTTGGCCTGTTCGGCAACGGCGAGATTGGCTGCGACCGAATCGTTAAAGATGACTACACGCTGTGCGACACTGACACGGACAGTCTGCGCCACGAGTACACTACGGTCATGACCCTGGTCCATCTAGGCTAACTGACTGACCTACAGGGACAATAGACAAGCAGGAGACAAAAGATGACCCATCATGCTCCTGTTTACAACAGCAGTTGGAACAAGAAACTTTCTGTACGGAGTGTTACTCGCATTACGACTCAAAATATTGCTTTCACCACAGGGAAGTGGGAAAATGATCCCTTTAGCCATTAATGTAATGGCATCATTTGGGAAATTGTGTCACTTGGACACTGTGTGTAAACACTGCTTCATATTAAAACTAGTGTTTGACAAATGTCAGGTTTTAAAGATGGCCGATCACTCCTTACATTCAATCTTGTTAAAATATGTTTATATTTTCCCCAAATATTCCGCACACATTCAAGGCGTATTGTACCGTCTGATATCGACGTCGTGGTCTGTTTGCTTTGCAGGTGAGTGAGATATATATACAATTGTGTGTCCCACAAGCTATTGTCGTAGTTGTTTCAGGGCAGCCACTTTGTTTTCATGTAAGTAACACGAGTGTGGTCCCTCTTCCACAAAATCAAGGTGATCTTGATTAGAATGCTCTTCCTTGAACTGTAGGCTTTACACTTATAACTTTTACACTTTTGTCACACCAGTTGGGGGGGAAAAAACAAATTAATATTCATTTGCAAGATATCTATCTACCGTGGTTCAGTTGGGCACAGGGAAATATCAGGTCATATCTCCTACTGCCTGCTTCCAACGGTTAATGCTTAATGGTTAATTCATCTCAGTGGCTTCTGCAGCTTAAAAGAACAGGAGAGCGCGAGCAGGGCTGCCCAGTTGGCTGCGGAAGTGACACTGACTGGCAGAGAGTCAATTTCACCTCCCTTTGCTCTCGACTCTTCTACAATTTCTAACTTTAGTTGTTGGTGGTTGGAAATTGATGATGTACTACAAGAAACGTGACGTGTTTGGTGTGGATGATGATGTATATGATATCCTTTGCTAAAGTAATAAATGGTACAGGTTCTTTTTGACCAACTACCTAGTTGCACGTTTGAAGAGGTGGTCAAAACGTCACACATACCTTTTATACAATAGAATGTCAAACTCCATTGATGATCCATTGCTTTCTAGATGGCACTGTCATTGATTGATGTTTGCTTTTTCCTCAATAAGAAGAATATCCTGATGACATGAAGGTGCAATGTCCAGTATATGTCCAGTACATGTTTGTCGGTCAGGTAGTTGCAGTGTTGAAGTTCAGCTTTTCTAAATATGATTTCCAATATCTAAGAATTAGAAGTCATTCTTTGTATCATAGTGCATAGGCCTACATCCGCCCCTTACAGTTTCTGAAGAGGAAATTAAAATGTATTTTAAGCAACATTTATGGCTCATTGAACAAAGTTGTCTTGGTGTTGATGCACTTTTCCACATGTGCCAAATCATGCGCTGTACGCTCTGCTCTTAATAAACCCACGAACATTCAATATGGAGCTGCTTGCTTTCCATCCATTTATTTCCTCACTGTTAATAATAACGCCACAGCATCTTTACAGCCCACTACAGCTCCCGGATCAGCCTCAGCCTGTAACGTCCAGGCAGAGGCGCTTCAGATTGACTGATGTGCGCTTTAACCATCGACTGGCTCATCCTGATGAATGACAAACGGTTAAGCCAATTGCTGTAAAGGCAATTCATATTCCCATAGTATCTTTATTTTGGGAATCCATAAACCCCCCCCCCACCACAACAATCCTGACACGGGGAGGGACGACCTGGCAGGCGTGAAGCTGACAAAATCCTCGGTGGCGATTATTTGACCTCAATCGGGGAAGTGAGAGAATCTACTCGCAGGCTTTTCTCTCTCTCTCTCTCTGTCACACACGCACGCGCCCAACATTTTCAGATGTCGTGACCGGAGCGATGCAAATGTCACACGATTCACTGGCTGCTGTCGGTCTCCGGCGCGAACGCGTCAACGTTCCGATGGCGTTTGGCTGAAAGGTCGCTGCCGGTGGATGCGGGTCGGTGCAGAGCCGAGGCTTCGTCGGGCTTCAGCACCTGGAAAGCTCCCGTCGCAGGGTTCCCCGCTGCGCTCGCCGGGGAAACCCTCGGCTGAGGAGCGGGAACTTGGATCTGGAGCAGCGCACGCACGCACACACACACACAACCCCCCCCCCCCTCAGCGACCCCAGCCAGGACAGGAGGAGGAGGAGGGAGGTCGCACTTTAAAAGGCTCGTTGTTTGTTCAGTCTAACACCTCGACGCCAACATGATCCTGCAGAGGGGACGATGCTTCTTGCGTCCGAGCGTCAGCCCCGCTTTGGTTGTGCACTGAAATCCGAGCGGCGGTGGAGGAGGAGGAGGTGGTGGTGGTGGTGGTGGTGGAGGTGCTCGTCCAATGCAAAAGTGCTAAGGATAGCTGCAGCCTACACACGCTGCGAGCCTGCTGCTGCTTCACTTACTCTCATCACCACCGAGGGAGACGTTACTGTCAGCGATGTAAATCCAGCACAGGTAGGTCCCTCATCTCCAAAATAAATCATTCATGTGTGTGCAGCCAGGAGCTCCCGCTGAGCGTCTCCTCTCTGGACTGCGATGCCAGCAAGGAAATCAGTTATTTTTTTTGGTCACAGGTGCAGCTGTTGCTCTGACGGCAGGACTGGGGAAAGTCACTGGCTCTCGCTTTGTGGACAGTTGACTGCTTGATCCCACAGCTGCAGGCAGATGAAGGCTGTAGGACTGTGGAGTTCCCATTAACAGAAGTTAGTTTGTGACAGCGGTTGTATTGTGGTGACTGCTGCTTGGAGTCTCGGCTCTACAGTCAATCTGGTCTGTTGTTGACGGTGTCCTGACATTTTCGTTGAATTCAGCTCTTGGGGAAACATTTGGGACTCAAAAAGCTGCAAGACTGGGGCTTCCGTTAGTTTGACATTCACAAAGGACAAGCCCTCGAACAGGTGCCTCCTGCTTGTCAAGAGTGGTGACGACAGCAATGACTTTCACCGATATTAACATATTTTTCATCAGCAGGTAGAAGAAACAAATCCATGGATGCACTCGAGAAGGAGCGTCATTTGGCTAACCAGTTCTCTTAAAACTGTTTCATCAAATGTCAGAGGTTAATAACTGTCATGGCATTTAGAAAGTCATGGTTTTAATTGGTGCTGCAGCCACTGTTGCTGGTTACGTTACTGGGGGCCCAGATTATTATCAGTCCTGTGTGTTAACATGTGTCAATCTTACTGTTCTTTACTGGCAATAATCGCCACGGTCTTCCCAGGTTCAACATGGAAGCAGCCTATATCGGGTGAAAAGGGGAACTGCATCACTAAAAACAGCCAGAACGGAGTGGAAACCTTGTGACAGCCGCCGCTGCCACCACATCCCTCCTGTCTCCACCACCCAGCATCATGGCCAATGCTGAGTAAGTACAGTTCAAAATTCCTTCCGGTTTGTTTCCCCACATGTGGCAAAAAAATGGGTCAAGGTGTAAACTATGAAAATGTCTGGTCGCACGGCAGAATTGTTAATGGGGAAACTCATTTCAGAGCTGCACAGTGTCTGTAGGACACAGACCACATTCTCATGAATCCCTTCCTCTCCCTTTCACATTGCGCTATCTCCCCCCCCCCAAGCATGCCTCTTTCTTCCCCCCCCCCCGATCTCAACTACCTCTCTTCACTCAACCGCCTCTCTTTCACCGTGTGCCCGGTTTCTGTGCCTCCATCTCTACAATAATGACCTTTATTCTCGCAGACACTGCTACCGTTGAGGTGTCCCTGACCCTCGCCACTCTGCATGCTAAACAGACACACACTGACATGCAGAAACACATCTGCACAAATGCTGACAACAGAGCGCCCATTCTGCAGCTGTAGCCACAGGCCGCCGTGTTAACTATTTCTCTGGTACAGTGTATTGATTATTATTATTACAAATTAACACCTTTTCCAACAAACTCTGTCCACCTCCAGTTCTCTCCCAGCTTTCCATTTTTAATCTGTGCTCTCCAAGCGTGTAGTGAGAACAGCTGATGCATTACTGAGGGAAGGAGCCTGTGCGTATGTTTGTGAGTGTGTGTGTGTGTGCGTGAAGACAAAGTAAGAGGTACGGCAGAACAGTGAAAATCATTATTCTCTGTTAAGTCATGATTTTGCTGGCGTAGCATGACTCTCTAATTTGTCTCTTCTTAACTAACTGCATTTATTCTCTTGACCTAGATGAATAGCCCTAAATCATCGCTCCATTTTTGCTTTTATAAGAGAACCAGCTCTGCTCGTGGTCCCATACAGAGCTCAGCTCAACGGGTCTCAGTGGCAATGTCATACCATGCTGTGGTTAAGGTGAAACGCATCCGAAAACGGATGACTATAGCTCACATTCGCTGTCATGTTCACCAGGACAAAAAGCTGATGCTCGCGTCATTAAGATACAGTATAAATAATAACCAAACTATCTCAAATGAGAAGCCAACTATGGTTTTAAATCCTATTTGTATCATTCATCTGTATGTGCAAATGTTTTTTAACCTATATTCCTTCACGTTGGTGTTTTATAGTGAAGTAGCACTGTATTGATAGAGTTAGTACATCATTTATACTTAGTGTTTGTTACGGAAACAGACTTTTAGTTGATACAAATTACTGCTTGGATCCACATAAGGAGACTTGACATGTTCTCAACTTCACAAAGATTCATATTTAAATGAATCAAATATAAAAATGAAGGTAGATAATAAAGGGGTGTTAAATCAGTCTCTCTAAAAGTACTTCATTCAAAATCCTATTTAAGTAACACGACAGAAGGATTGTCACCAAAATGTAAAGTATAAAAAATAAGTTATTTGTTCCACAGAAAAATTACCTTTTTTTAAAAATGATATTATTAGATTGTTAATATTAATGCATCAATGTGTAAGCAGCAATTTACTGTTGTAGCTGTCTGAGGGGGAGCCGAGTGTCCCAACGTAAGAGTCAGGGACTCATCTTAGGGGTCGTGAGATTTTTAAACAGGGTTGGAAATAAGAAAAAGCAAAGTTCTCTTCTTCTAGTTGTATGGCGGTTGGCATCCAGGTGCATTACTGCCACCTTCCGCTCCAGAGAGTGGAACAGACAATATAATCAATATCTACATCCCTCCAGTGCTCAAAAGCAAAGTTCTGCTACACAAATTTGTATTTATTATTTTGACTTTTCCATTACCATTGCTTTTTTGTGTGAAATATCAGATGATTTGATTTGATCTTTGGTCCTTGAACAAGGCCCCATCTAGACACTGTTCTTTGAATCGGGGTCTGGGCTGGGAGCCACTGGTTTAATCTTTGTATTTTATAAGCTTATAATATGTTTTATCATCTAAAATCTAAATATGTAAAGTAACTAGTAACGATAGATATATGGATGTTTGATAAATGTAATAGTGGAATAGAAGGAGACCGTAGTAGAGAATGGAAATACTCATAAAAATTACTTCAAATGTCTACTTAGGTCCAGTACTTGAGTAAATGTACTAGCGACTGCTAGTTTTTAGCTGACCCAGTCTATGTTTTGTCTCCTAATGATGCAACTTGACTCAATCTTTGCAGAAAAATGTCCACTAAACTAATCTGAAGAGTCCAACTTCATGGGATCAGTGTATACAGTAAATTGCATTTAAGGGTGTATTTTCCCTTTAAGATTCTGAAGGGTCCTCGATGCTGGTCAGGACCATTGATCTTTCTCCCCACGTTGCTGTTTACCCTGTTGTTTATTCAACGCCAGTGGCAGGGTGGAGAGGTTGGACAGCTTTGCCTCTTTTGTTCAGAGGGTTGGAGTTGACAAGCACATGGCGTCTTTCTGCCTGTTGGGTGAAATACGGTCTAAGAGTGGCCCCATATTCTGCCCAATTGGCTCTTTTTATACGCACACTGGCATAATGTACGCAGTTTATCAGCCACTGATAATAACAAATGAAGGTATAGGAGATCTCCATGACATGCATTAGGGCTGCCTTGCTTTTAAAAAAGGGTAGAATGACATTTAAGTCATTTGGCCTGCGCAAGACAGTGTCTCCTAACTGGCTAGGAAAATCTGAAATATCTGTCAGTCAGCACGTCAAATTAAAGGGGCGCTGACTTTACACGTCAAGTGTCAATTGACTCTTCACTCTTTAAATACTACTCAGTCTGAGAAAACAGTTGCATATTTTACACAAGCCTAAGGTCTGTGGTTCTGGGTGGAGCTTTAACCCTGATGATGTCATGAGGGTTATCTCTGCTTGGTCTTGAAGACTTCAATTTGTTTTTCCTAATCGGTCTCCTGTGAATCCCTGTGTGAGTGCGTGTCAAAAATCATTCACACATAGCACATTAAGATATTATGCATGACTTTTCTTTTTCTTGACAAGTGGACACCTATACCACTACAGCTTCCTCCATATATCATCGTAACATTGTCATTTTCAAACTAATCTGTCTTACTGCATCTGTGGGGGGGAGTCTCCCTGCAGTTAATTGTTCCTGGAAATGCCGTTATGTTTATGATGATTCACTCTTTACTGAATTAAACATTCACAATTTAATAAGATAGCAGTTGTTTCCACGAATTCTGTATAATGCTAAAGATGCAATAATGCAAAAACTCAAATACAGATGTACAGGATATATGCTGTGTCTCTCCTATGTTGGCCCTGTATGCAAAAATACAGTGCAGAAGAAACGAACCAGGCAGTAAAGTCAGATTCTCAAGTCTACAGACTTCCAAGACCCATATTCCCTTAAGTGTCTGTAGAAATTAAAATTCAGTCTATCATTGGGAACTGACACAGTGTAAAAAGGTCCACGGACCTCTGTATTATGAAGAAGGCTTATGTACATCTGCTGTCTTAGTGCTTCCCCACGCAGGCCCCTGTGTCTCCTGTGTCTTCTGCAGCTTGTATCTGTAAAGGTCAGATAAGAGACTGGTCGCACCAGGGCCAGAACGGTCCATTGTGCGGTCCACCAATTCATCATAGTTTAATCTTTAATATTATTAATGAGCTAATGTGCCTGGCAGACTTCATTAATACCCACTGGGGTGAAATTATGAAAGTTTTTCTTGAAGCTGAATTGGGTGTTCTGAGAAATTAGCCAAAGCAATTTGTAGATTCTGTAGAAGTGACAGGTGTTTTGTCCTACAACATGAACATGGTGCTTAAACACCAAGCTATGTGTTCCATTAAAGAGACTGGTGTGTGAACTGACTGAGGTGTATCTTGACCAAAATGCAAGTGGTAAGAAAGGTGAGGTGAAGTATTTCTTTCTGCTGGTGTCACTGTTTTAGCATGGTTCCATCTGGATGCCGATGAAGTCCCTTAGGCAAAAGCTGACCGTCTTTCTTTTGCCTCGTCTTCAACTTTTGATGTGAAATCCATATTATGTTGTGTGTGAGTCAGCAGCGAAGACAAACATTACTCACTGTCTTTACTTTTACTTTCTTTGTAGCAGGAAAAAGACGTTTCTTTAATTTATGGTGCTACAGCAAACCCAAGAATGAAATGTCTGTACGCTGTTGTCACCAAGACACAGTTATTACATTTAGACTTGAATCTGATTCAGGCGTCGAGTCTGACTATAAGAATCGTAGAATAGTTAGTTAGTGGTGTTTGGCTGTTCCACCAACAGCGTACATACTCATGAGTCTGTAACACTAATACACAATGATGTCCAGCTTCTCCAAAGTTCTCCACAGCAGCTGGTGGGAGCAGGGAACATCTGCTTTGTGTCTCTGTGTTCTGGCCAAGTTTTGGGTGTGGTTTAGATCCTCGGGCGTTGTGCTCAGGCAGCCTAATCTAACTCGTGTGTGTGGGTGTGTGTTGATCTTGTAGTCCGCTGAAGTCTTGGACAGAGTGGACTGTGATTCAGGGTAAAATGTGCCTGGATGGCAACAAGAAGATTCTGCCACTGGGCTTTTCAAGGGGAGGTGATAAGCACATTTGACGTAAATGTGTGGAAATAAGGGCCCATAGTTTTTATGTTAAATTTTCTTGAAATTGCTGAATTGATGCACGTAATTACGCTATATGTCAAAATATGAATGCCGATCATGTCAGATGTTTATTTTATGTTTCCACATATGCATTCCATTGCATCGTTTTCAACTGTATAGACTATAAACCATTTGATGTACACACACCATATCCAGCACCAAATGTATCCAAATGCTATACCACTGCTAGTAGGACTTCTATGAAGGGGGTCTTATTCAGAGGATAGTAGATATTGTTTTCATAATTCAGAGTGTAGGTGGAATTTATGATTTATGAACAGTGTCCAATCAAAGTTTAAACAGGATATTAACATACTGAGTTGGCTTTAAAGCACTTTGAAGTCAAACTGATTCAAAAGAAATCAGAAAAACCACACAGTTCTTGTCAGGATTTTCCTCCTCACAACTTTAAAAATAAAATATATTTTTGGGGCATTTTATGCATTTATTTGTTAACCAACAGTAGGGAGATGGGCCATAAGCTTTTATAGATTTGATATATTTATCTATCTATTTATTGGCACTCAACTGTGGAAGGGAACCCTTTTCAATTCACGATATTTAAACCAGAGTAGGAGTCTACAGTCATGCTAGCGGCTCTGTTAAACTGTAATAATGTACAGCGGTGCTTTGAGGTAAGTGCTAGCGTCAGCATGCTAACATGCTGATGTTTAGAAGTCATGTTCATGTTACCATGCTAGGATGCTAACATTTGCTAATTAGCATACAAAGCCAAATTATTCCTTTCCTCTTTCTCAGGGCAGCTTGTAAGTCTGCCTTGTTGCGTGGGTCACGAGCGAGACACTTTCAGTTGTCGGAGGATGAACATTCTTTAGCGCCACGGGCTCCCAGTTACTTACATGACCTTCTGTTTTGGTCAGTGCAGTCCCTTGAGCAACAGTTGTCACATAATGACCTTTCCTACCTGGCTCACAACTCTACAGTCCACTCTGTAATTTTATCTGCCCCCCCCAGGGAATCCTGCGCCCCTGAATATCACTTCTCTCCTGCGGGTGTTCTTCTGCAGTTGCAGTCTTTTTAGTGTTTCCATGAAATAATGTTTTTGAGAATTTTGCAATTGCCACTTTCTGTTAGATAAGAACATTGCGGGTACTCAGAAAGGTCAGTACTTTTATTTCAAACGGCAAACCATGTTGCATTTATATGTGTACTTGGATAGAAACAGAGGCAGGTTTGTCTTTAGGGTTTTTCATTGACGTTGTTTGGATTTTACTGCATTAAAGTCATTGCCATGTATTATATTAGTGAATTATAACAATATTATTTAAAGATTTGTCTGCTGCACAGCAACAGTTTAATGCAGAGAGCTGTTTAATTCACATGATCCTTTTCATGATATTCATGTTTACTTATTTTGTCTCTTTTGGGTTTCATTATTAACGAACAGTCCGCTTTATAAATGTGTCTGCATTTTCACGTTCCCATGCCACATTAATGTAACTTTGACTCAAATAAAATGAATATATATATATATTGTGATACATTACCTTTCTGAAGCAAGTGCAAGTCTCTGAGTAGCAAAACAGACAATCACTGAAATATCTCAAAAGGCATGACTAACCCTATTGCTTCACGTAAGAACTTTGCTGAACATTGTACAAATCCATGGGCTGGGCTTTTACTGATATCTCAGCTGGCAGCCAGGCAGCACACCAGGTACATTACTGTAAGCTGTGAGCCGGTGGGCTCTGGACAGCTTGTGTCTGTCAGGACTAGTTGTGTGTACAGTCCTGATTGTTTGGGAAGAGAGCCAGACCTGCTGCTGTGCTGTAGATGAGAGGTGGTATGGATGAGATGTTGTGTGTAGGAGAACTGTGGAGAAAACAACATCTATCAGGCCGACCCACTGTGGCATAATACTGTACATCCACAGGCTCAGAGCGGGAATTCATTGTTTGCCAAATAAAGTAAGTGTAGAGGTATTTGTCACAGAGGCACATTGACAACTTCCACAGTACAACAACATTCTAGTCCATCCTGACATACAGTTCTTGTAGTGAGACACATGATGACACATTGTATCCCCCTGGTTAGCTGGTTGGTCATTTTTTTTTTAGAAAGATTAAATAATTACAGTGGAGGAATGTTGCTTCCGCTAAATAACATTTTGTAAAATTAGTCTTTTGTTTTTATCATCCAAATAAATTCCAGATAAGTGAGACTCACCATTTAAATACAGCGTGGAGCAAAAAAGCTCCACTGTGGAAGGACTGTGTGGGTGTGATTTGATCCGATTTGATTGACAGTAGCATGACAACATAAGCAGGCAAACCCCACATTGTAATTCAAATGTTGCTAAATCCTGATTGGTGCTTGGAAATACATCACCTATATCCCACTGAGCCCGGCCCACTTCAAACCAGCAAGAAGAGGACGGAACACAAAATGAAGAACTCTCTAAATTGACATAAACGAGTGTTTTCCAAGTTTGTCAGAACATTTTGCTCATTATAAGAGACTCACTTAGTAAATAATCTTTCTGGGCCTATAAAGGAAAATAAGCCGGCTTCAGAACTGCCACTTCCTACATCACCGATACTCTTACCTCTTTATGAGCCGGATATAGCTTAAGGTCCTCCGGCAAGGCCTTGTGTCCTAAATTTGAGATTATAAGGACCAGGCTTTGGGGTCCTCACACTTTGAGGATATACTGTATAGCTAACTGAACCTCTGTCCTCTTTTAAGTCAGTGTTACATTTACAGATTTTCTTACATCTTCTGCCCTGCTGTGTTATTCTCTCATTTTATTTAATTTAAAATTAGTTTTTTGTCTGCACTGGTGTACTGCACTTATACGTTACTCAAATCATGACACTTTCTGAACAGACAAGAAAAGATGACTGGCTACAGAGAAAAACATTCATTTTTTTTCTCCCTTTAATATCCATTTTCTTCACTCATACAATACATATTGCATTGTACATGAGTCAACAGCATCACAGCCTCGGGTGACTATCGTTTTGACTATGTCGAGTATGTATCTACCAAGAAATGTAAGGCCCTCTTGCCGAGGGAAATAATCTCATCAAATTGGGATTGAGACTAGACTGCAATAACGCGTCTTCCTGAAAGGGTTTATATTAATGAAAAACAAAAAACGCTGCTGTTGTATGCTATACATGCAGAGTTATTATAGACTACTCTGCTACCACCTCTACATTTTAAAGAAGCTTTCACCCTTAACTTATACAAGTTTAAAGAAGTGATATATGTCAGCAATTATTTTGTAATTAAGTGTTTATCTTTGGTTTTGTGCTAATTTTCTCTCAACCTGCTTCAGCATTTGCTGTGTTGAGGGACAGGTGACCACTACATTCTCACAAGTGAGAAAATGAGACTTTCTAATCTTAAACGATTAATAGATGAGTCTGGCGTTTTTGTGTAGGGGTTTTGCAGGATTTCCATGGGACAAAGAGTGTTGGCCAACGGGCACATGGTTACTCACCTGAAACAGTTTTTAAGAAAACACCTGCTTACAATGGTTGCGACTCATTAATTTAGCAGCTGTGTTCAGTGGATTTGGTGCAGCAACATAACTACAGCTGGTGCCTTTTTTCTTGTATTCATGCTCTGTTGGTGTTCAGCTCACAAACTTTCCATTTGTTCGCTCGTTGGGTTTCATGGGTCGTTTTGTTCCTTCACTGCTTGTTATTGTGTCACTATAGCAACAAGAGCCAGATGGATTTGTTCTGTGTGATGTCTTTTGGAGCTTTACACGACCTTCTTAGCTTAATGTAGATAAATTAGAAACGTCTCTATGATCCCGTAGTGTTTGGACACAGAAATCCAGACGCATTGTGATTTTGATGGATATAGATAGGTTTATTTTGTAGCTTCAGATTCTTTGCACAGTGCATCTGTTTACCGTGCAATATAGATTAGGAAAAATCAGTCTAGATCAAGCTTTATAGATCTATTGAAAGAGTAGCATTAAAAGAGTACTCCACTGATTTAGCATTGCACTCATTTAACATTGTCGGACTCACGATGGACAGCTAAAAAAAAAAAAGATTAAAATTGATGCAGCAGAATCGACTCAGATGACATCACGTTTGTAGTTCCCTCCAGAGCTACAAAAGAGTTCACACAGCTCTCTTCAGCAGGATTTCCTTTGAACTGCAAACAGACTTCTCCTTTAGTTCTCCTTTAAAGGACGCAGGGGTATAATTTTCCTGGTAGCAGCTTTAATATGTAAAATGACTGAAGGTGTGGTTGGATCAGACGCCTCTCCCCATTCATGTCATTGAAAAGGCAGGACAGACATATTGGCTTCCAGTTGTGAATTGATCTTGCTTTGTTCTTTCCTCACATAGTTAAATTTTTGACCTGAGAAATTGGCAAGGATAATGATAGAGGTTGATGATGATAAAGTGTTTCACTTGGCCAAAGCCTGTCTGACTGCACCGTAATAGTACTGCCCTTCAAACAATACACATGGTCTTCATGGGCTTGTTTTTGTAGCTTGGTCACTCGTGTTTAAGATATGTGTTTATAGCTCAGGTTAGTTTCTGTTTGGTGCCTTGGAATGAAAGTGGAAGAACGGTCACGTTTGATATTTAAAAAAAAAATTTCATACGTACTTCTTTAGGAAATTTGTATTTGGCTGTATTGGTTCGTCCTTACTCCCCAGTGTTAAAGTCACAGAGCCAGAGTTTAGGTCAGATCAGCCGTGGTGGCTTTGTTGACGTCGTCATGATTCCCGTAAGAAGCTGTCCGGCCAAACACACACACACACACACACACACACACAGAGTAGGATGCCCTCCTATGCCCAGCTCAGGTCATTCGAGATTGCATCAACGGCCCTTTAGCGTCGATATTATCACTGTATATTTTAATAAACCGTTGCTGCGCCATGGGATGGGGTCATGGTGTGTGCCTGTGTGTTGGGGGCGGGGTTATCTGTTATCTGCCTGCACATCTGTCTGTCCTGTCCTGTCCGTTAACCTGTCTGTCCTTTCCTAAAGGTATGCCTGACCGTCAGGTTGCATGTCTCTCCCCTGAATGTTTTAGGTCACTCAGTGCTGTCTGTCACGGCGGTTTGAATATGACTGTAGGAGCAGAAAGTAGAGAAAGCAACGGCTTCATAAAGTGGAAAAAGTATATAGCAAATGGCTGCTGGGAAAACCTTTGGTATTCTCTCTGCACACAGCCAGTACTACAATCACTTCTGGTTTTCCCTGTGTTTTATGAGTACCTGAGCCATGAGGTAAAATAGAGAATACAGTAACATGCAATATCATGTGATAATGAAAGCTACACACAAGAGTTTTGGATTTTCACTTCACCTTCTTTTCCCTTACTATTTTCTCTTTACTTAGCTTTTTATTTTTCTCAACCCTCTATGACTTCCACTTTTCACTTCCTGTCCTTCTTTTTCCCCATGTCTCTTTTCCTCTGGCCTTTTTCTGTTTAAATTTTTTTAACATATTATATTGTTCATAGCTCCTTTTTTTTCTTTATTGCCCTAACCCTGTTCTTTTTGTATAACCCCGGATATCATCCCCCTTTTCTCCCACTCCTCCTCTCGTTTGCCCTCCCCATTCACCATTCGCCTGACTTCCTTTGACGTCTGAAAGAGAGTGGGGATCCACTCAGCTGACAAAGGGAGAGGCGATGACGTCACAGCAGACATGATACACCAGCATCTGCTCTGGTCTAAAAATACACACCACAGGGCACACACAGTCAGTCTGCAGCTGCACTCAGCATTTGTTTCCACCTCCACGCTTTACTGCGATGGCCCAGCTTTTACACAACTGGGGCTTGTGTGCATGCTGGGCCACAACTGAGCAGCCTTGATGTGTTTAGATATTAAGGTTTAAAGACTAGGCGGATAAGTGCTCAGGGCAGAGGTTTGCTGATATGAACACAGAGGAATGTGGGTATAGGTTAACATCCAACATCATTAGTGAATACATTTAAACTTATACATTATACACTTATTTTACAGTAATCATTTATTCAATTTACCGTCAGATGCATAGGTGATATGTTCATATTATAAAAAGATAAATAGTACATTACGTGACAAGTGTGTATGTCGTCGTAATGTCAAAAGGTCTAGTTGTAACGTAAAAAACAAACATTTCACATTATAATGTGATACTGGCCCATATTACTTTTCTGGGGTGGCAGCAATATGCTGCTGTATGAAAATGACCGACAAATATTCCAAACTTTAAATCCTGATGTGGCATTTAAATGATTATTTAGAGAAAAATTATGAAGATAGCACATATTTATTAGAAACAAAAATCACCATACAGAATCTGGCAGTGACAGCAATCTACAGTGTTAGTTTACTTTAATAATCTTTTATCATTAACATTGTCTCCAATGTGAACTGCAAAATGAATACATATCAGGTAGTGTCCACCTCTCAGCACTCAGCTGTCCTCGTGTTGATTCTTGTCACTCCTCTTCCTCTTCTTATCAATGCAAATTATCCTGTTTTGTCTGTATTGTTTGGGTTGTGGTTGGGTTGGATGACTGTGGCTAACATTTCCAGACTGCTTGAGAAAATCCGGACAGTTGCAGCAACGACATACACTGTCTTTGAGCAAGCACTCAACGACAGGAGGAGCTGCACTGTACCTGCAACTCTGTAAATAAGAATGTGTTCTTTGTGAAGTTCCTGGGTTGAATAATTAAGTCTATTTTTATCTGCACTGCCTTTGTGGACATACGTATATTCTTCCTCAACAAGATGTTAATTTACATCTGCTGCTTTTCTGATAATTGATGAATGTCATTCTAATGTGCTTATAATATTTAAACTACTGAAATATTTGCCTGAAATGTTTAAAATGAATGGCTTTTTTAAGACTTGTTTAACCAGAGAATGACAATAATGTAGCATCTTTCTTCTGAAATTCAGACGTGACATCTCCTCCTTTAGTTTTTCCAGACTAGCATCAAATCTAAATGCATGTTACTGGTGTGATGTAATATTACTGTACACATCAGAGAAATGGGTTCGCTTTTAAAAAAGTAAAGTAATGTATGCCTTTCTCTTTTCTGTCTTCTCTTTGTGCTTGCATGCGCGTGTGTTGGCATTGGCATGTAACTAGGGAAGTGGAGCAGGCAGGTCTGTCGGACTTGGAGATCATCTCCCAACCAGTGGAGGACGAGAACCAGTGCTTGGCTCCTCCAGTTCAGCTGGTGAGTTTTGGCTACAGAGATCTGCCCCTCGCAGCTCTGGACCTCTCGCTGGCCGGCTCGCAGCTCCTCTCCAACGCAGATGAAGATGAAAACAGGGAAGGGTGAGTGGAGCCAGTGCTGCATAGCGAGCATTGTTCTAAGTGAAGGAGAAACGTGTGTTTTCTTTGATTTTAACGTGGTTTGCCTCTGTGGCAAGTGTGAGTGACAGACGTGTGATCATTTATTGGTTTCAAACTGCTTTTTCAGTGAATTCTGCGTCGATTTGCTTTGGTAGCAGGGAGGTGTGAGTGACACATGGCGGTATTTTTATGTACTGTAGGTGACTTTTCTGCAATCATTTGGAAGTGGCACAAACACACAATCACAGTCGGCGTTAAGCCAACAGATTCCTGCATCTCATGAGCACTGATTTGTTTGAGGAACTCAAAAACAACTAAACATATCACTCTTCTGAAAAGCCCAGTTGAAAATGACTTTCTTTGTATATCTTCCCTATGCCCTGAGCTTATCATGTGTACATGTTTGTTAGAAAAACTGACCAGATTTTTGTAAGATTTTTACACCATTTATCCCTACTGGCTTCAGATGCTTCCCCATCTTCTATTTCTCTTGATATTCTCCTTTCCTCCAGTGTGTTACTACTGATTTCACATCATAGTGTGTACACAATACTAAAAAGGTTCTCTATAAGAGCTTCAAATCCTAAATTGTTCTACATCAGCAAATGAATAGCCTGCCTTTGAAACAATACTGTCAGTGCACAGCATGAAGTCGGTGCACTTGCCAGAGACATTATCATATTGGAATACCCTTCTCAACAAAAGAATAATGACGTGATTAAGCAAATATTGTAAAGTGAGATGATTGGCAGAGTTTGTATTTCTCAGTCAGTTTCTCAGTCGACCTGTTGGTATTGTGAGTGTTGATCTCACACAACCAACCCGAACAGACGGATGAAGTGTTTGCGTGTGTTTTGTTTGCTGCGGGATTAATCCAGTTACTTTGATTCCCAATGCAGACATGTTGAGGCTATTGTTCTCTTGACTCTTGATACTAGCTTAGTACTGGGTGGAGAATTTGTAATTTTTTCAACACGTTTCAGTTAAAGCTGTTTATGAACGTATTCGCCAAGAGCCGAACCGAACAAAAACATCTAATTAAACAGCATTTTAATTTACTAAACATAAAGATGTTTCAATCGTACATCTAAAAATCGCAAGTGGGACTAGCATTGTGACATCATCATCTGGTTCAAAGTGAGATTATTTGATACATTTCCCTTTGTGTGTGGATGTTGTGGGAAACTGCTATACACTAATGTCAAGGATTGTTGTTAAAGAGTAAGTACTTACATGTGAAAAATTATTCAGAGTAAAAAAATACTCGCTGGAGCAAATTAGTATTCAGAGCTTGTCATCTTCACCCTGAGGTGATTACACTGGCTGAAACACGAGCCAGTGACAGCAGTGGTAAGCCATTCACTCTTACTGGTCCAATCTAAACATAGGGCTCTACTATAGAGGTGTCCACCTTTCAAATTCTCCTGATAGTGTATTGAAGACCCAATTGATACAATGCACAATTAATTGATCTGACCCACTGTCAGGACTACGATACGATATGATTCATTTATGGTTTGCAGACATCAAAGGAATCCAAGGGATAACATATTTGAAGTGAAAACAATCATCTCCGACATGATGCCCAGAAGAAGCTCAACGAGACAGCAGGGGCGCAGCTTGTATTGATCTTTACCAGAAAATGCACAGACACTAGGTGGAAGGGGTCAAGAGGTGGACGTGCATCACACATGGATGTTGAACTACGCAGCTTCTATGAGACCAAATATGATGGGAGCTACACTGGAGCTGGCATCCGAATGAATGGAAAGATGTTTAATGCCTTTTTCCTCTGTCGGTGAAAGAGAAGAGGACACGAGAAGAGTCTGTGTTTTGAAAGTTGCACAGAACAAATGTCTGCACTGAAAACATACTGAAGAAAGATCACATTGACCACAGATTACAAAGCGTGGGAGATGTGTGACTTCTTAGACTATCATGGCTACTATATGGTGGCATATGTTGTTATCTACAAACATTTTATAGGCTCACACATGACCCCTCCTTCCTCTCTCTCTCTCTCTCTCTCTCTCTCTCTCTCTCTCTCTCTCTCTCTCTCTCTCTCTCTCTCTCACACACACACACAC
>JAVQJF010082421.1:0-20500 GCA_036023855.1 Gadopsis marmoratus | reverse complement strand
AGGGCAGATCTGAGCTGGTGATGCGTCGTGCCGCATTTACCACCCTCTGCAACGCCTTGCGTTTGAGGGCGGTGCAGCTGCCATACCAGGCCGTGATGCAGCCAGTCAGGATACTCTCGATGGTGCACCTGTAGAAGTTGCAGAGTATCCTGGGGTCCATGTTGAACCTCCTCAGCCTGCGTAGGAAGAAGAGTCTCTGTCTTGCTGTCCTGGTGATGATGTCAGCGTGGTGGTCCCAGGTGAGGTCCTCGCTGAACCTGAAGAACCTGTAGACACTCTGTTACAACACTAATTTTATGTTTTCAAACAAATAATGAGTAAACTGTTTGTGTTCCTTGAAAATCATTGCTTCCTTTCATGTTTTGCAAGATAGAACCTTATAATTCCAAGCAGAAAGCGAGTTCTTAGAATTAGAAGGTTCTCTCTGCATATGACCTGTTCCAAAAAACCCCATTTACAAATTTGATAGGATTTTGATATTGTGCATTTAGAAAACATTTAGGGTGTCTGTCATTTTCATGCATGAAATAAACTTGTTCCACATATAATTTTTGCTATTGGGAACACAAAAACATTGATGCTCAATGTCTCAAAACTGTGCAGGACATAGATAGAACCTTATAAGTCTAAGGTGGCGATGTTACGCTGTTACATTTGAGACTTGCATACCCTTCAGTTGGAATATCAGGCAGCATCCACTTTCGGTTTAATTCCTCACAACTTGATTTCTCTATTGAAAAACCTCATGTGGTTTATGATAGCAGACACATGTAGGATGTTTGCCTGACAATATTACATTTGTAGGTAAAGAATATTTTAATAAAAGAGTGAAGAGTGAAATATTTTACAATTATGGTGACTCACTGAAGCTTACAAGCTAGGACCGACAGTGTTTTGATAGCAGTGGTGTTGAAGAATAGCGACAATTTAGCTTCTAAGCTAAATGAACTTGAGATTTGCAAGTTTAAGTTGTTCAATGTGCTACAGCTGACTAACTTAACAGATATCTAGTCTGCAAAATGATATGTCACCAGCAGCGTTTCCCACTGGATGTTCACCAAGCCAAGGTGCAACAGATTAGGTGCCACAAGGAGCCATTAGCTTGAAAGCTAATGTGGGTTGCTGTACAAAGTCTACGGTTCTGTAGTTTTTTGGCAGGCTTTTAGCTAGCCAGTAATTGATCATCACACTATGATGGGACTTTACTGCTTTATGGAAATGCAGTTTAAAATTCAAATTGTGAAAACCCAATAAGAAATTTTCTAGTACTTTTTTGTGTAGCATCAGTGCACTGCAAAAAAACAGCAGCATATCAAAAATTGTTTTCACCTGTTTATTTCATCCTGCTTTTAGACTTTTCTAATTGATTTCTTGTACAGCGATCTGCCATGTTCAGCCACTGAATGGTAAATCTTCGGGCTAGTTTGGGTAGAAACCTGCACTAGGAAAAGGTGGAATTATTTATCTCCATTGGACTTATATCTGGTATAATACCTTAAGGGGTCTGGTAACATCCTTTAAAGACCCCCTGTTTTTACAACTTAGTGTCATTCAACCACGCAGATAGTTGTTTATGTGCTGACTTTTTGAGAAAGTGGATGCTGATACTTCTTGTGTTGCCTGAATACAATGGAGGTATTCGTTGTTCATATTGGTCAAAGTATTGAAATATGAAGTTTAAAAATTCCTGTTGCCTTTCTGGTTTCTCTGGAACATCCACAGACCTTGCTTTTTTCAGTGAAACTCCTTACTATCAAAGAAATAGTCCCTATGATAACTGTTGGATATTTTTATTAAAACAAAATGGCAAATTCCATTCTCCTCCATCATATTGTGATGACAGTAGAATTTGATCACAACTCAGCACGTAAAACTGAAACTATCAACATGGTTAGATAGGAGTATGTGACAACGTGATTTCTCTTGTGGATTTGGTGAACTGAAAATAAAATTACTTTTCACAAAATTACTTGTTAACATGGCTATTTTTCAGTATACAAGCATTAATGCTAGTATTTTTAAAAATACAAACCACATTACCCATAATCCCAGATTTATTGCCCCTGTTAAATGATGAGGTTTCCTGATGCTTCTTTAAAAAAAGAATATACAAGAAATCTACCAAAGCTTATTCATCTTAGAAAATGTGGCCCCTCCTTTCTTATTCTTATATTTGAATGTGAGCAGTGTGTCCAGAAATAGGTATCCATGTTTAAGTGTGTGTAAAGCACGATAAGGGAGAATGGGATCTGATAGGGCGTGATACAATATGTGGGTAATGTCTAGGTGGATTTTTATGTTTCTCCCAAGGAGCCTGCGCGAGGTGTTATCTCCAGACTGGGAAGCCATGTTTCCCTCTCCAGGGAATCCCCCCACCAATACCACCACCCTCAAGCACTGGTTATATTGGGCATATGTCCACTCCCTTTCTCCCCCAACACCCCCTTCTCATTTATACTATCTTTTATTTTTCTTCTCTGTATTGGCCGAATCTCTCCCAAACCATTTTTCAACCAGCTGCTTTTGTCAGTAAACAACTTTATCTCTTGGGATATGGGTTATTTTCTCTAGCATTATCTATATTATGTTATCGCCTTTCATTATCTTTTGGCTTAAAACCAGATGGCACATGATAGTGGATCCTGTGAAAGTATTAGAAGCCATAATTCTCTGTTTTGGACATAATGTGGATAAAAGGATGAGTTATTCTCTTATTTCTCACAGAATGATAAAGAAAATAAAGTAGTAAGAGAAAACACCAACAAGTGGTAGATTAACCAATTCATATCATTAATATTTGCACTACTGTAGTTCAAGTGTAACCCTTATATCTGCCATTTATACTTTGCTTACAGTAGTGGTTTTGACATAGCATTAAAAATGGCAAAAGGTTACAGTCTTAACTGTGCGCAAAACACGCACCATATGCCATCAATGTGTGCTACCTTTTAGACACTTTAGGAAATATGCTTGTTTGCTGTCTTACTCAGATTCATATGAAATGATTGATAGCAATTTCATGTCTGTGTCACGAACGGGAAAGTGTTAAACCCCATGGGTTTTGTCTTTAAAATATCTGTTCAGTTCCTACTCTTGTGTCATTGATTAGCTACTCCTGTTCCCCAATGCTCACCTGCTCCTGATTCCCTCATTAGTCCCTTGTCTATATATAGCAGTTCCTGTCCTTTATCAATTCATTCCGTTTGTAACCCTGGGTTTGTCATTGTTGTACCAGGACCACAGGCACACTGTGTGTTTCTTTTTTGAGGACCCACACTTCTTGTGGTCCCTTGGCATGGGACTGTGGGATTGCTTATAGTGTGGCATTTAACAGATTGAGGATGTACAGTTAGGTCCATAAGTATTTGGACAGTCACAAGTTTTGTACTTTTGCTTCTGTGCACCATCACAATGGATTTGCATTGAAGCAATCAAGATGTGACTGAAGAGTAGACTTTCAGCTTTAATTCAAAGGGTTTAACAACAATATCGCATTATTAAGTGGTTAGGAATTACAGCTATTCTTATACAACGTCCCCCATATTCAGAGGCACATAAGGTGTGTGGGGGGGGTATCGTATACACTGACACCCAGTGGTTGGCGCTGCCCCATACAACAAGGTCTCTGCGGGCCAATGCCACACACCAGCCCACCCAGTTCCTGAGTTCCAGTCAGTGGTCCGGCCGACACCTGCCACTCACTCACTTACCTGCATGTAAGCCAATTTATCCACAAATACATTGTAATATACAGCTCCGGTCTGCATGTGCTGTCTGCTCCTAAGTGCTTTTACCTGCCTCCGGTACTTCGCACACACCTGACAGACATGGTTAGTATACCTTAGCACAGTTTAGCATAGCAATATTTGGAAGCACAAGGGAAACCACAAAACCTAGCTCCATTAAAAGTGAACTAAAATATGCATTTTATTAGCTCCAAGGCCTCCCTGGTTTTGGCTAAAGGTTGTCAGCTAGCCAGCTATTGGCCAATACATATACATATACAATAGTTACTTTTGTTCATCAAACTTATGGTAGTTTGCCTATATGGTGCTTCCAAAATCACTGCCTCGTTTTGTATTTTCATTAATCAACATGTAAGGAGGACAACTTTTTAAAATATTGCAGGACATTTTTCTTTTTTACTTTCACAGAGCTATAAAATGCAGTGCTTGCAGTCTGGTGAGGTCATTGTCACGTCTCTGTACTGAACACACAAATGAAAATAAGTGAAAAGGCAGCTAAGAACAGAGTTTACCAAGATTATGGATTATATTCTTTTAATTAACCCTGTTGATATTTTATACTTCCTTGATGCTGCCACTTCTCTTTCTTCTTGTGCTGACTATCTACTACAGACCACATTGTGTAGCATCAATTCAACCCTGTGGCAAACACTGGACAAGCCATACAGACAGAAGGCGACATGGTATGGTTGCTGGGATGTGCTCATCCGGGAGCAGATAAGATGAAATTGCTGAAATTGTCAATGCATGATTTGGGTAGAAAACAAGGCATGGGTGTCTTGATGCACAAACGTCTTGATGTCTGTAAGCACTGACTTCAATGCAAACATGTGAAATGTTTAACCACACATATTCACACCCTCATTCCTTTTGAGTGTCTGTTTTTATACTTTGCATTTAATGTGGGTTTTTGCATGTCTTTTTACCTACGAAGCATGTTTTCATTGCTATTTGTTAAAAGTGGTATTATGATATAGTAATAATTTATTATGTGGTTACAATCATTTTTATTTTTTGATCAAAATCGCTATTGCTTACGAGCTTTTTTATTCTCAAGCATGGTTTCTGAGATTTGGGTAGATTAAATGGGGGGGGGATTTTTATTGGTTACTATTACTATTATTACTATTACTTACTATTACTATTGTGTGTGTGTGTAGGTGTGTATAAACAATTACAACAAACAATATGGGTGAGTTTATTTAACATTGAGACACAACATTGAGAATATTATGCAGCAGTTCATATCACATAATCAAATGTGCTTGTAAACCAAATATAGTACTTATTTTTTTAAGCTTCATGATTTTATTTTTGGTTTTATTCAGATAAGACTATTCACTATCTGAACTGTTTTACATTGTAAACTGACATCTAATTGCGTCCATGGTTTGAGGTCGCATCTATGCTGTATGGTCTAGTCATGACCCTACCATCACCCCCACAGCTCTCTGCTCAATGCTCATTGCTAGACTCCGTGTCTCATTTGAATATATTGATTGGGCCATCTGTAAGCCATTTATCTCCTTCAAAAGACCGTTAAAGTAGGCCTCCCTACCTCTCAGCCCGCCCACCACTATTTCCCTTACGGGGAGCATATACACACATATAAAGCAGGACATACACACAGACACCGGATGAAAAAATTTACTAAATATCCTCAAAATATTAAATACTTTTATTGAAACACCACCTTTTTAAACAAATACAAGCAACAGCACAAGCAGCCGTGCTGCGATTTGAGATAAGGGCCAGAAAACAAATCATGTAAAAACAGGGCAGTGGTGGGCAAGCTAAATGCATAACTCTAGCCTGCTTTAGGGAACGAAAACCATATAATGCTTCATTTAGTGTTGCTGAAATTCCCACCAAATAATGAAACCAATTATTGCATTCATTCAATGAATAATGCCTCCTTCAAATAATCTGCTTATCTGTGTGTGTGTGTGTGTGGGTGTGTGTGTATCTGCCTATCATCATACACTGAACCCTGATGTTGCAGAAGCAGGGTTCGGGTATATCTGCAAGTCCTAGATATTCTTTGAACACGTGTACGTTTTGTCATCAGAGTGAATGCATCACCATGATTGACTTATTCCTGAAAATTCCCAGTGGTAAAGCCTAGGTAAAGGATTACCCTCTAGTCTTGGACTACTGCTCACTGTAGGAAAACACACTCACATACAAACTGCATCTCCAACAGGCATACGTCTCTTTGTGTGTGGCGCCTTTTACTGCCTCTTTGTTCCCTCTTTTTTGTCTCCATTCTTCATTCAAATCTGTTCTCTCCTCAGACGATCCGTTGGCGGGCAGCCATTTGCAAGACCGAGCAAGGGGGAAGCACAGAGCTAGAGAGGCTAGATGAAGAGAGGGAGATGGGGGAAGGCAGAGGAAAAAACATAAAAACGGGAGGGGTGGAGAGAAGCAGGGAAGCATGGAAGAGAGGAAACTGCGCGGGAAAGACTGAGCAGGGAAAAGAAAAAGGGAAACAAAATTAAATGGCAGAGGTGAATTTATGCTCCGCCCCTCATCGTGAACACATTCGGCTGTTTCCTCAGCATGGTGGTTGCGGATCACTCTCTACTCCTGCGGGCTGCGAGTTAACATTTGAAATTTCTCTGCTCCGACAAGGTGAAGGGTTTCGGTCGCTATCCAGCGGAGACCTTGCCTGTGTGTAAGTACAGGGCACGGGCAGATGGTGGAAAATTGGCGTAGGGGTTTGAACCATACGGAGCATATGCACATGGGGGAGTTTGCAAAGACCCGGGGCATGGGGTGCGATTCGAGGACTGGCGCCTGCTGAGGCTGGCACAAGACACAAGGCACTGACATTGGCACTGGTGAGGGGTAACAGTGGGCCTGGACTTGTCTTGGAAGGCCCTATAACCAGAGAGCTGAAGTTTCTATCCAGATAACACAATCGTGTCATATTTATAGCTGCAGGCAAAAGTTTTATGTAAAAGTCCACATTGTTTTTCATGCTAAATTACAATTTGGTCTGCAAGACAGAGAAATGTCCTATCCATTGTCAGCCACTGCTTAATGTGCTCTTCAAACAAATGCTTGCCAGATTGTCTAACAGTCTGGAACTCTTCTCTGATGGTGGAATTGAGTAGGGGGCCAGTGTGTGACAACTTTTTAACTTTATGAAAAAAGACAGTCCAACAATCACTCCCACTTTATGCAGTATTTGGGCAGGTGTGTGGTGGTATGAAAGTAGGCAGGATTATGACTTTCTCTCGAGCTCTTATTTTCTTTCTTAACAACTATTCCTTCACTTTTCTATGTACCACCAAGTTCACATCATGAATGCCTTGAGGAGACTGCTTGAAGGTGTGAGCTGTTTTTCCCCATTTTTTTAAATAATTAATTAAGTTTTTACAGTTCATCACATCCCACCCCTCTCTGTGCCACCAGGCTTTTGGGCCCACCTTCGAGTGTGGCCATACGGAACAGGTATAAACACTTTTGCCTTTAGATAAGGACAGCACATGATGCAAAGTGTTTGCTGTCCAGTGTCAAGGGGGCTGAATCCTATCCCAGCATACACTAGGTGACAGGAAGGGGTACACCCTGGACAGGTTGCCGGTCTATCACTGGACTAACATATAAGTATACAACCACATTAACACTCACATTCACCAATCCCAAATTAGTTGGGCTACTGTGAATTTGCAGCCTAAGTAGCACCTTCTAGAGGCTGAATGTTCTTTACACTTCACAAAATGAAAGTGGGCAGACCGTATTACAGTCATAGGATTTTAGATGTAATCTTTGTCCTGAGGATGTGACTGAAATCTGCCTGGATTGATTTTTCTTGTGTACAAGTGGTAATTGTGGCATAATGTTGGCACTAGAAGAAAAGTCAGGAGAATGCAGAAAATGTTAAGATTAGGCATCATGAAAACCCACTGTAAATGTAATAAATATCAGGCAATTTGCCAAGATTGAGAAAATTTACTGTGGTGCTTGAGGAAAGCAAAGGATTGCTTAACACAGTGCACACACACATGCAATGCTATCCTAAACATTTCAGGACATTACAGACTATGTGTGAAATGTCAGTTACACTAACCAGACTTCATCCTGCCAGCTCCCTAGTACAAAGTCAGTGTAATGTCCGATTGAGCCCATGTGTGAATACACAACAGGTCACTGTTCAGAGAACTCACAGCAAGTGGGCATGTTGATGACAATGTACAGAGTCTAGCTGCTTCGTCTTCTTTTCTGCTTGCCTGTATATGGCTTCGCACTCTCATTGATATCGCAGATACGTCTTACAAGCAAGCAGACAGGTGTTCAGCTATATGGTTCCTTCTACCCATGTCAAATCGATAATACATATTAACAATTTCTGTCAAACATTTATACATTGATTAACATAATAATCAGACTGAGGCCATTTCATAAAACAGCTTTGGACAGTGCTGATAGCAGTGAGGGATAAGGATGGGCCTCCCACAGAGGTGCTGCAACATAGGGGTATTTAATTCTGTTAAAAAGAGAGAGGAGCACAGTGGCAAGTATGACATGATCACGTAATTTTATTGATTAATTTATGCAGTGGAATCATTATCCTGAATTTACCATGCAAGTCATTATATCAGTATGTTTTCACCAGCCTTTAATTTTCCTCTGGCTATTATTTGGAATACCTGACTTTTATGTGAGAATCTATGGTAAATGTTATTAAAATATCCTATATCCTATTTCAGTTCTACAACATATCAATGAAGATTGCACTTTACCAAAACAGCCATTTTATATTTATTTTTGCACAACATGCCCAAAAAACACTGTCAAAATCCAGCTTTTGGCCAAGCTTCAACAATAATTCAGTTTCCAATACAGCTCCTCCCTGAATATCAGGACAATGATGTACAAGTGTATCTCAGGCAAGTGTGTATGTTTACCAATCAATTTATTCCACCCTGACATGGTCAGAGTACTAGTGTCATTATGGCTTTTTGGTGTTATAAACTACAGTTGGGCAGTGCAGATAGCAGTGAGGGATATGGATGGGCGTACAGAGTTAGACAGCAGCATTGCCATACATCTTCCAGGGTAGAGGCCTGTCATTGCCCCGCTGCTACAGAGGGGTTTGTCATAGGAGTATGCGCACGAGCATGTCCAGTATCCATGCATTAACACTGGCATGTACTAGCCAGCTAGCTGCAAGCACACATTCAGATGCATAAACACATTTTTGTAGTGAAAACCTTATTTCTGCCTTGTCCCATCTTCCTATCACCAGTCCATCACTCTCTCTCTCTCTCTCTCTCTCTCTCTCTCGCTCACACACACACACGCACACACACATACAGTGCTTTCTTTCTTAGATGTGTCTGTACACGATTCCCTGGCCGCAAATCCTTCAGTGGGATAGATGAGTGTCTTCAGCCCATTCATCATCCGCCTTATCCGCCACCCTCGCCACTGTTTTTATATCAGCCAGCAGTCACACTGACAACTGATGGCCCTCTCTCTCAGTCTCCCTCGTTCTCTTCCTTTATTGTATCCCCCACAAGTCTTTCTCATGCCATTTCTCTTTTTTCTCACTCCCCAGTGCCCTACTTGCTTTGCTTGTACGCCTGACAGTATGCATGTTTTTGGGCGTTCATGCACACTTTCTCACCACCTCTTCCTCCCCCCCTCCCCCGACTCTACAGATCTCCTTCCTCCACCTCCCACTCTTCTTCCTCTTCTGCCCTCCCTTCTCGTCTTCCCTTCTCCATGTCCCTCTCCATCTATCGGTCTCTCTCCTGTGCACCGTTGGGACCAGAGTGGCACCTTCAGAGCGGGCCGTAAAAACGCCCTATAAAAAGACCCAACACGGAAAAGAAAGGGTAATGATGAAATTTAACTGCTTCTCCTGGTGCACCTGGGGTCTGGCCGTGTGTGTGTGTGGATTTATGAGCATGTGTGTGTCGTGTTTGTGTGTGTTCGGCGAACGTGGGGCCTGTGCACTGAACCGGAACTGCCCTGCTAGGGGGGTCAATGTCACGGCACCGCCATGAGAGTTATCGCTTTTTAAAGACGCACTATAGATTTTGTGGGGGAACTCATTTACACCAGCATAAAATGGAAGGTGGCAGGGGAAGTTTAAAATCTAAAAAGGACGGGGGACTGGGAGACCGGGAGGAAAATAGGTTCGATGGCTTGAGTGGCCTCACCGGGGTGATACCGATTTAACCCTTTTGTGGAGGATGGACATTTATATTCTTTTTTTTCCTCAGACAAACTGAAACAAAAGCAAATCTAGGATAGAGTCAAATTCACAATGTTATGAATTCAAGTTATGTGCCTGTGTCTGTTCTGATGTAGTCTGGACTTTATTGCAATATACTGTGTACAGTATATGTCTATAAAATCTGTACAGAGTTATGTCCACTGCAGATGCCGAAATAGCATGTTGTTAAACAGATTTATGAAGTGTGTCACCTTAACATTTTTTAATGTTTTATTGATGCAGGAGTGCCATAACGTCAATGAATAGATCCCATTAAAATCTAATGGGCTTGTGGTGTATGTGTTTGTTGGTGCAAGGTAAAGTGTGTGTGTGTGTGTGTGTGTTTGGTGCCACCTCCAGGCCTATATGTCAGGACAGGACTATTTTCAGTTCAGTTACTGGCTGGAGCCCAGGACTCTCCCCAGGCTCAGATGCTGGCTCACCGGCCTCCTCAGCCTCTCTTGCCTCCCACCTGTCCCTGGCTGCAGGCCTCTGTGGCTGGCCCGGCGTGGAAAATCAGCTTTTGATGAGCCTGTGGGGACTGGAGAAGGGAATGGCCAGGGTTGTGGGGAGGATGAAAGCCCCGGGAGGAGCAGCATGCACTGACTGACAGGGCTTGACACTGGAAGGGCCCGCAGCCCAGGCCTGGCACCGTTCCTCTAGCATCAGGCCTCATTGACTGGCCCGCAGAGCTGGGTCCTGTACCCCAGTGTCTTCCAGGCCGCCAGGTAAGGAGCCCTTTTTTCATGAGCAATGTTCCAATAAAGTTAAAGCAATATTATATATAACATTGCAGCCTTCTTATCAACCAAAACGTTGAGGATGCAAACTCCATAATTGATGTTTCTCTCATTCTCTCAGTAGTCCATAGTTTGAAGTAATCTGAATTGAAACGTAAATCATTTGAGCAAATTCAAATTTCAACCCACTCGTCTGTGGTGCCTCAATGCCTCACATGGGTGGCAAGCTAGCAGGTGAGTCGCCAGATTTGTTGTCGTTGTAGAGTAAATAAAAATATTTCCACACACATTGTTCACTCAGGACAGCTTTGCTCACTAGTGTCCTGTATTTTCGTGGCAAACAACATAACATTGCTAGCTTAGTTTACTGATAGGTCAAAACGGTGTGAAATAGGTCAAGCTGATTGCTAATTTTTAGTGCGCCCTCTGCAGGATCACAAGGCAAACTACTTGACAAACAGGTCATTACAGTTCAAATATTAACTTTGTTCCCAAGTGACAGACCTATTGGTCATCAACATAAACCCTTCCTATACCTGAGTAGATTGGTTACTTACTTGGCTCTTTTTTTTTGCATCTGATTTTCAAACTGAATAAACATGATGGCTGATCTGGAAACAATATCCATTTACTCCTAAACTGTCCTTCAAAGAGATCCTGGCACCAGGAGTAAAGAGTGAATTCCACTGATTGTAACAAGGTGTGTGTCATTAGCTCAGTCTGTGGGGACTTGGCTTGGGAACCGGAAGGTGGTTGATTCACGTCCACCATGAACCACTGAGTACAGAGTGTGGACTTGTAGCTGGAGAGGTGTCACCTCCTAGGCACTGCCGAGGTGCCTTTGAACTGCTCGGGGCGCCTGACTATGTGGCAAGCCCATCACTCTAACATCTCTCTCCAACAAAGCAGATGACCTCCCACCCAGAGCCTGGTTCTGCTCGAGGTTTCTTTCCCTTAAAAGGCAGTTATTCCTTGGCGCTGTCGCCTAGGGCTTGCTCATGGTGGGAAATGTTGGGTCGCTGTACATAGAGCGTGAGATAACTTTGTTGTGATGTGGCGCTATATAAATAAAATTTAATTGAACGTGTTTGAGCTTGCTGCCCTGTCTGACCTATTTGTAGAGATGTTGCCATGCTTTGAGATCTCAGCAATCACAAGTATTGTGAATACAGTGTTAGCATAACTGACAAAACTGATGACTAGAGATACAAAAATAAAATCAAAGATTGTGATAACTTCCTTCACTCAAAAAAGGTGCACAACAAATGGATGGTCTGGGCAGCAAGACCAGACAACAGCATCCACTTTTCATCAGTCATTTTTCTTCAAATTTGCATCCAGATTTTGTGCCAAGCCTTCTCCTCTGTGGTTACACACCTCCATAGACCACTTGTGGTATCAATTATGGATATGTATTTGTATGTTGTGGGTTATTAACTGATGGGATATTTAATTGCCAAACAACATACTTGCACCAGTCTGTGTGGAATGTCCATCCTGCCAATGTACAATCCAGTGAAACATGTGCCATGCATAAATTACTTCTACTTCCTGCAAAACAGCTTATTGCTAAAAGGATTAGGGTGACACACATATAAACAACACAAACATGCTAATCCTCATTAGCACTGCTGAAAGCCCCTCTGATGCGGTGGTGGGAGATGGGGGGGGCATGTAGCCAGGCAGGATGGTGGGAGGCAAAAAGTCAGTTAGCTGCTAATGCAAATTGAGCTGGAATCTGGAGTGTGTACACACACACACACACACACAGGTTGTGTGGTTTCCTCGCGTCAGATGGAACTTGATCGATAGAGGGAGAGAATGTGAATGAAAGGGGTCGAAAAGAGGAGTAGAGAGGCAGTAGACATGGACCTTCAGCCAACAGTGCTGGCACACATCACAGGCACCCTCATGGTTTTTGGATCTGACAATTCCAATGTAATAACAGATAAATAGAGAGGGCTCATCAGGCCACAAAAGCAAACAGCTTGGGCTTGCCAAAGGGAACAGAGGGAGTCAATGTTGGAGGGCGTGCGTATGTATTTGTGCATGTAGAGAGAGGAGAGACCGAGAGAAAGAGCTAATGGCTGACATCTGGCATTGGTCGCCCCCATCTGAGTCCTGCGCTCAAGCCCCATACTGTCATGTTGAATGATAAAGCAGAGAGATTGCCTCTGAATCTGCACACTTGCAGATCCCCCAGCCAGCCCTGGAGGTATGGGCAGGAGAGCCTCTTTCAACCATTCACAAATTAATGTGCCAATTTGTTTTCCAGAGTGCTCGAAGGAAGAATTTATTGCCGTGTTTTGTGGCTGTGGGCAAATACTAATAAACTGCTCTTTTGCTGAAATTCACTTAATTGGCCACAGTAGGGACAGAGAACTCAAGGAGGAAGAGGAGAGTTGGCTTCTGCCAAGGCAGTTTGCAGATGTTCACCAAGACCCCCCTGCCCTGTTATATACTGCTCCCCCAATAATCTACCTCCATCTGATCCACCAGCAGTGATACCATTGAAACATACTCAATGGAGCAACTACTTTTAAAGGCTAATTCAGTAGTTTTGTTTTACAAAGTGGGCCTTTTTGGACTCATTGTAGCTCATTTTCTGTCTTTAGCTGCTAAATGCTATGTTCACTAGCTGGTCTCTAACTTTATCTGTCTACTGTTTGTCGCTGTGCATGTAGAGAACAGCGGGTTTACCATAGCTTTTTCACTGAAAGCAGCTGCCTGAAGATGCTGGAAACAAGGTTGATGAGAGCACTGAGACTGAACCAAAACAGTAAAGTTGTGGGCCATAAGTTGAAAGATGCTAAAATGCTCAGCAGAACATTTTTGTTTTTGAGTGGTAGTGACATTGTTTCAGGAAAGAGGTGTTTTGTCATTGCTGTAAGTACCATGAACAAAATTTAATTCCCCTCCATTGCTTTGGGGTAGAGACAAATATGTTAAAACAAATAAGACTAAAACTATGCATAGTTACGACCAGAGGAAAATGAGTAAAATATCTTGGGTAATTTTTTTAAGATAACTATATCCATCTTTCTTCATTCTTACATGCCACCATGTTGTTTAACTGTCCAAAAGGTTTATCTACCCTTATCTATCTAACAGTGTTGCCAGCCTTCGGGCATGGAGCATATTATTTGCAAATTAAATACTGCATCTGGCTCACATTTTTTAACAGTAAGTTGGCAGACATCACTCACTGTGACTGAAAAGAGATGAGACAAAGAGAAATGACAAAGAGTAGGAGGAGTGAGGATGATACGGAGGCAAAGCAGGATCTTAAGGACAGAAGGGTGGCATAAAAGTAGCTAGTGCTTTGGTTCATTTCTGTGCCATCCCTGAGCCAAAGCCAGTGGAGTTCTACCAAGGGATGCTCTCCAGAATCTGGCCACACACTAATTACTGGAGGTTTTGTTCAGGAAATTATCTCCATGTCCATTGCTGCATTTCACAGCAAATTAGCCGTGGAAATCCAAAAAACCAATAAATAAGGCTGAAATTGTTCATTGGGGTCTCCGCTGATTGTTTCGCTCACTTTCTTTGTCCTCCTCCCTAATGCTGAAGAAACTAAGAGCCCGTTTCCTTTATTTGGGAATTCTTTCTGCCCTCAAAAAAGAGACAAATAAAGGCTTTGTTTAGGTTGCGCTGTGAGGTAGCGATAAGCTGTCAGTATTGATGCCAGAGTGTGTAAAAAGCATTCTTAGTGTGTGTCATAAACACATACCTACTGGGCTATTCTTGTCATGTATGAGCTCATTAGGATTAGCATGCTGAAAAGAAGTTGTTTCAATCTATATCCAAATACCCCATATTAGTCAGAAGACAAGAGAAGAGAGAACATGTTAAAAAAGAGGGACAAAATGACAACAAAAGTCGTATATAAAGAAAAATTAAGACTTTAAAACAAGAGGGATGAAACAGCAGGATGCAAAATTTGTAGAAAATTTGCACAGTGATGTGGGGAGTAGCAACTAAATCATGATTAAACCTTTTTTAGGTATATCTTTGGGCATTTACAGCAATTTGTTAAGTTTAGGGAATATTGTGGTTTTGGTTAAATACTGCAAGAGTCAACAGTGATTTGAAGCAGGAGACAAGGTATGAGATGAGTTTACTTTATTAATAAATAAATGAACCCATCTTTCCCTAACCTTAACCAAAGTGCTTTTGTTGCCTCAGCTTAACCCCATGCAGGACTCAGGGTCCTGCACTTTAAAGGCAAATCATCCACCCTGACCACTTGCATGCACTACGAAAATGTTGCACATCCTGGAAAAGATTCCCCAAACATTACCAGTGAACATGATCCAGACGGCACTTCCCCGTCACACGCAAAACAAATTAGCTGACTGAGGTGTGTGTGTGTGTGTATATATATATATATACACACACACACACATATGCATATATATATATATATATATATATAGCACAGTTTCACAGATTATACATTTACATGTTACACCTTACACAGTCTACCTTAAAATATATTATTCAGACCAGATTCAACAAAAGTATGCTTGAGCATGTTGAAAAAAAGACCCTTGTTACCATTGTTTTGTACCATATGCTGCATTATACTACTATAAGTTGCTTTCACTGTATGGACATAATTTCTAAGAAGCACACGGACATCCATAAACACAAAAACAAATACCAGACCATCTGTGCGGAACAAAACAGTATGTGTAGGTATTTTTGTATCTTTCAGTTTCCACTCCATAGCCTATTTCATTAGTTGACACACTCATTTGTTTTCAGAGGCACCTATAATAATCTTTCAGAGTAGATATTGTAGAGCTCAGAGCTCTGCCAACATGAACTCCCTGCTTTTAATAAATAAAGTTAGTACAAGTTAGTAAGAGATCTAGTAATGGACTCAGTTTTATGTCTTTATTTTGTGTAGAAATACTAGTGAGTCATACTGCTTTATTCTGTACAAGTGGGTCTGTCTAAATAGGTGGAGACAGACTGGAGTAAAGACAAAGAACAAACAATGGCTGTCTGTGGAAATGACAATTGTACATTTTGGATCAGGACCTTTATTGCAATCGTTCCTGGCTATCTTAATTTTTATAACAAAGACAAAAAACAACTGACACCTGGTACCTGAAAGACCTGTTTGAATTACAAGTGTCACTAACTGGCTATCACAATTGTGTCTAATCACTCAGAAAAGGGAACAAAAATGGACACGTAATCACATCCAAACCCACCACCACCCAAGGAGGGGTCATCAGTTAGCGACAGTAAGTGGGTCAGTCCATTCTGCAGGGTGCGTGGGTGGGCGTTCAGACCACCTAGGCCATGACACACCCAGAAGATGAGTAGGGATGTGTGTGTGTGTGGGGGGGGGGGGGGGGTTAGGAGATTTATAGAGGTGCTATACCCAAATGACAAACCCACTGGTCTCATGGCAAGGCACAATTAATGACCCGTGTTAACATTACAGGATGAAAAATCCCCACTGTCCAAGCATCGCCCGCCCAGCCTGGCAACTGGAATTCTTCATTAGGTCTGGCAATGGAAGAAAGGGTGTGAGAGTCTTTGTGTTTATTATATTTGGGCTGAAACATGGGAAAAGTATTAGACAGTATGTAGTACAGTGTGTTGCTAAAAATGTAAATCACAGACAGGATTTGGGCCTATAATAATAGTTAATGACATAGTAGTGTGTAGCAAATGTGTCTCATCTTTATGGTTATGGTTGGCTAAGATATGTTTAAGAAACCTTTGGAAAGAGATAGTGGACATACAATTTATAACATTGTGAACTACTTTCTACTGAATAAATCGTTCTGATGAAAATAATTCACAGTGAAGTCTGTAAATCAGTCTGAAAAGAAATTCCAACGTAACTGTTTACATGGATGCTGAATAAAGACATCCAATAAGATGTGTGTTTATATGCCCCAAAGCATTTAATCAGAATAGAACTCTTCTGACATGTGCACAGTGGTTTCACCCGCTGTGAAGTGTCTTATCTGCTGGAAATATAACAGAAAAGAAAATCTTTTTTCCCCAGCTTCATTCATCTTTTCAAACACTTGTTTGAACAACTCATTGTTTCGAGCCTTTAGACCGTCGGCGTTCATCAATCCTTATAAGGTCTCCAACAGAAAAGTTGTATCAGCCACAGAGTAGTTTGAGTTTCCAAGAGGGACAGAAACATGGCGGCAGCAAAACTATTCACGTCACCAAATGTTCCTTCCATGTGGGGCAAATATGCAGATAGAATAAATTTATTCCAACCAGCGAGAACGGATCGTATTAAGCATTTACATGGTGATTAGGCGCTAATATTTTCCTGTTGAATGGATTATCAAAGGTTTACACTACCCCTCTCAACACTATTTGCTTGAGTCAATTTTATGAGGGGTACGTGAGAAAATGTAGAATTATTTTTATTATTTGAACTATTATCTGAACCCTTTTTTTTTAAACGGTCGCAAGTTAATTTACAGTATTTTTACAGATTTTTGGTCATTCATAAACTGTTCTCAAATAATAGCCAATTTTCAAGTAATGGCTGTTTCAAATAATTGCCCGGGTTGTGCACAAACTAAAATAAGATCCCTAATCTAGGGTTTATAAAAAGATGTTGCAATGATTACATTAATGGAATTAATGTGTACATTTCCATGTTACTAATAAAACATGTCATTTCGTACTCACCACTCTGCTGCTCAGATGTTCTCTTTTTAACCTTAATACTGTTTTTATTCACAAATAATTTCTAATTGCTTCACGTTGTTTTCGGTTGCTGCTTAGATGCTGCTAATAACATTCAAACTTTCCTGCAGATATTTCACAGTAAATACCTAGAGGGGATTTACTGTTTATCATTTTTACCATAAAGAACAGAAATGTGTTCACTTTAAAAGCCTACCAGGAAATGAAGGGATTAGTCACTACAAGACTTTTAATGTGAAACATCACTGCAGGAAGTGTTTAGAAGTGACTGAATAGAATTTGTGAATGAAATCAGTATATGTATTGAAAATTGAAACTGGGAAACTGAATTTCTAAAGACAATTGATGAACATTGAGTGTTGAGTTGAGTTGAGTTTGTGTGCACAGCAAACTGCATCAACAGCAAATAAAATGAGTAGATCAGAAAACAGAGACATATTACACAATATGATGAAATACTGTTTAAACTTGAAGGTTCA
Source organism: Gadopsis marmoratus (assembly GCA_036023855.1). Lineage (NCBI taxonomy): Eukaryota > Metazoa > Chordata > Actinopteri > Centrarchiformes > Percichthyidae > Gadopsis > Gadopsis marmoratus. The sequence continues at coordinate 2,607 of JAVQJF010082421.1, read as the reverse complement.
TTATTGAAGTTGGTAATAGTCATTTTATACAGTCCACTTTTGGTTTTCCAGAACATTCAGCTCATCTCGTAGTCTTCATTAGAGGATGGAGTGTTGAGCTTCACAGCTTGACAGTTAGAGAAAAAAAGAGTATTATATAAGAGGACAATTAGAAGATTTGTATTTGAAGGCACTTATTGTAAAGTGCTTTGCATAAATTAATGTGATATTTAAAAAAAACAGCTTCAAATATTACCGTGGCTCTCCCCAAAGTTCATGTAAACAAAGGCGCATTCATATTTGAAAATGTATGGTGACCTAAAGCCACTATCTATAGGTTTTAAAATGTTGTCTTCTGCACTGAGACACTGAGAATGAGTGGGTTAAAGGTGCACATAGACTGAAGAAAGCTAAACCAGAATTGTCTCATTTTCTAACTTACAGTGAATATCTGAAAGGTGATATAATCACATACAATTCTACACATAGTATGCTAGTTGTTACCTTTTAGAAAACCACATTACTTTTGGAATATTTTGAATATCTCCTAAATAATATTGAAGTTATACTCTTTGATTCTGTTGTAGATCCAACATACCAAGATTTCTTCCAAGCTCACACCTGATTTTCTGAGTTTTTACATAGGTAGTGTGAGCATACAATGCACAGTGTATTTTCTGGGGTGGGGGTTATAGGGGGATTCTGCTTAGGTGCCAAACAGGCTTGGGCCGGCCCTGGTTGCTACACACTGGTTGCTACACACTCATCACACCTTCCTGTACCACAGTCAGATTCCCTTTACCATTAGTCCAGACTCAACCAACCAACCAACCACCCACTGTGCATCATCTAATTCTCACCTCATCATTTTATAAATCATGGAGCCAGGATAAACAAATCAAACCAATCTCAGGCATGGAAATCACTCTCAAAATAACAACTGCAAATGTATTATCTTCATCCTCCAAATCCAATTTACTTCATGCATATCTTACCATCTAAATTGAATACAGCACGTAGCTTGTGCGGGAAATCACTTTGAAAAGACTTATCTTATCGCCGTGCCCTATCTTATCCTGGGCATCTCGCTTTCTAACCATGCAGAGGCATCAAAGTGTGCAGGTCTCTGCTAAGGGCTGTCTTGCTGTGTTTTCATAGGTATTTTCAGACAACATGTTTTGCCAGATCCACCCACATCACCGTAAACTTTTAAAGGAGCCTCCCCTCAATGTTAATTAACATTTATGAAGTTAACACATTTTTAATTAAGGGCAATTATCAGATTATAGAGGGCTTTTAATTGTGGCCACATATACTTATTGAAAATATTAGGCAAATTGCTTGAAAGTGAATGTTTTAAAACCATCATTTAGGATCTGGAAAGAGAAAAAAAAAGAGAATTATTTAAACAGTAAATTATCTTACTGGGTATAGTACTTAATAAAACCACTACTATAACTTAGCATCTCTATGTGGAGTTTGTTGTGGATTTCTTTGTTGAATCTGTCAAATAAGTGAGAGTATCATTCTTAGAGCACGTCTGCTCAGATCAGTTTCTTACACAACAAAAATGCAATTCATGATAAAGCATAAACAAAATACAATTCAAAAACAGATTATATGGTTACATTTTGCAATCACATTCCCCCCTTTTGATTATTCTTAATCACTTATGCAACTGTATGAAATAGTACAGTGTGCTGGGACTACACATGGACTGTTAAGCAACAGGCAACAAAGCACACACAGTTCAAATTATTGTACCAACATTGTATGTTGATACTAACAATTCACACCCAAATGTTCACTGTGTCAAATTTTAACTGTCTATAACATCTGCACATATCAGCAGCAGTATGGTTAATGTTAGGGAAACATGTTAATGGTTATCAAAAAGATGTGATTTAATTGCAGGTGATTTGACAGGATGACCGTCTGCGTGAAAGTCAGACATGCTACCCACCCACGCACCAATCCCAACTTCATTGTGCTCACTTTCTGCCTCGCTACATAAAGGAGGAGAGACAGGAGACAAAGGAAGTGCCCTTTCATGTGTGTGTTGCGTTTCAGTTCATTCCCACACTGAACGCTTCATAGCCCGGCCCATCAGGTTGCTTACTGATCTACCAAAACACTTCCTCTCTCACACTCCCGTCCGACCTTTCCTCTTGCTCCTACATTTCTCAGCCACCTCACTTCTCTATCAGTCACGTCAGCACAGACACAAACATAGAGCCCATGTGAACAAAATACTATACTATATACAGTGCCCGGCCAAAAAAAAAAGTCACACAGTAATTTTTCGTAGGACTGCCCTTAGCTTTAATTACGGCATGCAGGTAGTCAGATGACTTCATTCTTTGGCCACATAACGTTGCTGAACCTAGACCTGACCGACTGCAGCAACCACAGATCACAGCACTGCCCCCACAGGCTTGTACAGTAGGCCCTAGGCATGATGGGAGCATCACTTCATCTGCCTCTCTTCTTACTCTGATGTGCCCACATTTCTTCCTGGAAGATGATGGTTCCCCACTATCATTCCAGTTTTTAATAATGCGTTGGACAGTTCTTAACCCAATTTTAGTAGTTTCAGCAATCTACTTAGATGTTTTGTTTGCTTGATGC